>JAPMUY010004158.1:165000-295116 GCA_026901105.3 Galaxias olidus
GTAAGCCTTAAAACCAGCACTGAGACTGAAGACCACTTAATTGGAACACCAAATGCGGACAGAGTAGGAAAATAGTCCATTCACAGTTTATTGGGAGTTTCGTCCTCATCAATAACACGTGAAAATAATGCCCGACAAAATGGCCTTCCAGCTAACTTGGAGAGCTGTCTGGTCTTCACAGGGGTTCCTAACAGTCAACTTGCATTCACATCACAGTCCTGTATGGGGTTGAGAGGGCTACTTTCAATATGTATTATGTTATAGGTTATCGATTACCTCCTTCAATTTGTAATATTATCCAAGGATTACAAAATCTCATTAATGTAATCAAAATACTTAACATTATTTTGGGATTACTTTGGATTAGTATTTCATATATTCCATTGATTTACACTGAAATGGAAAGATTCCATATTTTAGATTTAGTCACCTCATTTAGATAGCAAAAAAGCATTGCAGATACAAAACTTTACACCATTTACCTAGCTATGGCATTGTAGTAAAAAAATCTTACTGTCAATGTCAAACAGAGCTAAGTTAATATTAACTAACGTTCTCGAGTAACAACTCAGGTTTTGACATTGAAACCAAAAGCCATATCGCATTTCTTACCTCAAGAGACAAAATAGAAAAGAATAGGCAAATTTTACATTGCTGAACAAAGTCAAGCTAGCCATTGCTAAGGGCATTCTTTTCGCTGTTTGAAATGTTTCTTCTTGTGCCACATTCCAAACTGCATCATGGAGAATTTGAGTGCCAGCTCGCTGTATTGGCACATGCCAATGAGACTAAAAAGTTGCGTTAAAGGCTTGTATTTCTAAAAAAACATGGAAGTAGTATTTGTTTTAGTGGGTAAGCAAATAAAGGATTTTTTCACTTAAGGTCAATATGATCAAAAATAACGAAAAACATACTAAGTATATATCTTACTTGCTTACCCACTAAAACAAATACTACTTCCATGTTTTTTTAGAAATACAAGCCTTTAACACAACTTTTGATTATTTTCAATAGGACCAACATAAATTATTTTGCTTTTATCGGTTATGGATGCCCCCCATATGATTATTTATTATCCTCCTTTGAAATACCCACTGGCAGCAACTGTTTTTCGATAAAGAGTTTTCCGTTGAATTCATATAAAAAAAAGCTGTCACCCGTTTTAGTAGTCCTGCCACTAACTGAAAAACTTAAAATGTTAGTCTTTTTGCAGCCACTGCGACGCTCCATCTCCACCAAAACGTTTGGATGATACGACGATTTTATTTGGTCTTGAGCCACAACAGTAAAAAATAAAAAACAAATATATATATATATATACATATACTTGTATATATACAAATTTATATATTTTTCTTTCTGCTCCAGAGGGACAGCTCAGCCAAAGAGGGCAAATGGGCTGTTGCTATGACAACTTCCGTATGACAGACATATCACAACGCGACGTATTGACTTACAACGGTTACGAACGAGCCAACGTTTAGCTTTCCTTTTTTATGGCTTTATGAGAGTACAGAATATTGCCCCATGGGCCAGACCAAATAGTTAGTGCCGGCACCTAGACTGCCCAGAGGCCGGAGGGTTCCCACCCTTGTCTTAGCGCCTTGTTACAGCTACTTACCTCGAACAAGCGAAGTCTGAATTAGATGGTACCCCTTCAGTATTGCAAATTCATTTTCACCTATTTGTCTCGCAAAATATTGTTTCATTCCTAGTTATTAGTAAAAATTAATTTTATTTAAAAGTATGTAATCCGGCAAGTAGTCATAATATTTTTAGTATCTGGAATTTGATTACAGTCGTTTTTTTGACCGTAATGAATTACAATTACTTATTTTTTGTATTTGAATTGCGTAAGCCGTTAGATGGATTCTGTTACTTTCCACCCCTGGTTCCTGTGTGTTTAATATATAGGGTTTACAAAGAAAAATGTAGGCTACGGTGTATTTTCCTGAGAATCTTCATTTTCATATGGCTTTTGTAGGCCTAATTATTGGAAGGCACTTCTATAGAGACATGATCAAAGTTCTTATGATTACTGTATCCTATTAGACCTACCTTCACTGTACATAGTTCTTATGATTACTGTATCCTATTAAACCTACCGTCACTGTACATAGTTCTTATGATTACTGTATCCTATTAAACCTACCTTCACTGTCCATAGTTCTTATGATTACTGTATCCTATTAAACCTACCTTCACTGTCCATAGTTCTTATGATTACTGTCTCCTATTAAACCTACCTTCACTGTACTAAGGCAGCGCTGACATTCCTAATCAAATCAAACTTTCATTACATTTGAAAATCTGAATGTCATATATAGATATTTATATTTAAAACATTGCTATGTGACCTTAACCTTCTATGAAGTTTAATAGGCTACCTTTTCCCAGAAATGGCCTCCTGGACAATACTAGTCAGCATGCAGTAGGAAGTAGAAGATTCATGGATATAGGTCACTCAATGCACTTTATGACACAAGAATATGTATGCACTGTGCTGTTAGAATTTCAATTAAGGGGAGTTTGTACTGTCTCCAAGTTATGTGGGATAGTCTACACTTTGAAAAGACAACTAAAGTTTGTTGTAAAGCTATTGTTGAGTGGCAGCCATTCACACAAGTCACAACACAGTTCAGACTGGACTTGACAGAATTGATTGATGATTCTTCTCTTACTTGCTGGATGTGAATAATCCTATTTTCCGATAAAGGTCACAGTTATTGAGGGGATGTGATGATAAGAGTTGGCTAGCCAAAAGAGACTTTAGAACTTGGATTGAATTGAACAAGACCAAGTTTCTGAATTCGAGCCCCTGTCTCTTCACAGGTGAGTTTGGACATTACTAGCCCAAATGTGCTTCCATTTGAGGAGGCTCTGTTCTTCACTTAGACACTTGGGTTAATAACAAGCAGTCCTTTCTAAACATTTTAGTGGGAAAATGGGCTTGTGTTACAGCACTAAACCGTGCCCCACACCCTAATGAGGACTAATCATTGAACAGAAGGGAAACTGTACATGTCTTTCTGGACTGCGAAGAGCTGGTATATAATATGTCTCATGGGGCAAATAACTTTAAGGTGCTGAATGCAGTGTATTAAAGCGCCCAAAGATTCACCACCGATGATAAATTCTCCACACAATACTACTTAATGTGCAGAGGTTGGCTGGACCTCCTTTTCAGCAGAACGATCACAGTGCCTCCTGCTTTTCACTTCTAGACAATGCCTCAAAAACTGCAGCCCATCCTTTCTGCCACCCCTCCAAATCCCTTCGCTGTCACTTGGCGGATAAACAAGGGCAACCTTGGCCTTCATCCTGTTATCCATCAGAGCCGTCCGCCTTGCATAACAGGGTTATTATATGTAATAACCTACATAATAGCCCTTAATACATGGACTAGAGGGTAATAACCTACAAAGCCTTTCTGCATCGGGGAGAGACAGGCCACAGACCCTCCCTGTGCCACCCAATCTTCATCCTCCGTCCTATCCACTCCACCTCTTCTTACCTTCTCCATCACGTCTGCCTTCAGCAGAGGTAAGATCATATCATATAATACAGCTCAAAGCACCATGGAGATACTAACATGTCTGGAAAGCATCTTAGTCAGAGCCCTGAAGGGAGGGAGGGGCTTCAAACGGGCCCCGGCATGAGCACCTTCATCCACAGGTTCCTTCCTCTTCCCAGGCACGGACAGGCAGGCAGGTAGGCAGGCATATCTTCACAGCTTACTGTTTGTTGAAAAAACCAACTCCACCCCCCTCTGCCCTCTCTGCTCCAGAAGTCAGTCAAAAATAACCCCTGTCAGAGAACAGCAGCAGGCAGCGCGCCGTCTCAGCAATTAGCCGCTAGGAGTCACCTGTGCCTTCTGCCAACCCTTTCACAAATCTGCGCCATCTGCATCTTTCTTGCTTTTGCCTCCTTGTCCAATACTCTCTCTCTCACCGTCATCCCTTCCTTTCTCTCTCTGTTCATTTCTCTCCTTCGTTAGTTTTCTGGGATGATATTTTATTTAATTATTACTGTTAATATTAAGATTATTTTTAGTAGTATTGTTGCTGTTGACAATGTCCAATCAGCAATGGGAATCACTCAGTGCTTTGTAGGTCATTCTTTTTATTTTCTCTTTCTCAGAACCAGTGGCTTTGTCTTGTTAACATTTTCAAAAAATAGCTCTTGGCAAAGGCTTTTGGTATTCCTACTGTACTTCCTCCTCCATTGGCTTGAGAGCACTACTCTTTAAAATAACCCAGCCTTTCTGCTCTGTCACATGACTGATAATACTTCCTCCTCCATTGGCTTGAGAGCACTACTCTTTAAAATAACCCAGCCTTTCTACTCTGTCACATGACTGATAATACATCCTCCTCCATAGGCTTGAGAGCACTACTCTTTAAAATATCCCAGCCTTTCTGCTCTGTCACATGACTGATAGTACTTCCTCCTCCATTGGCTTGAGAGCACTGCTCTTTAAAATAACCCAGCCTTTCTGCTCTGTCACATGACTGATAATACTTCCTCCTCCATTGGCTTGAGAGCACTACTCTTTAAAATAACCCAGCCTTTCTGCTCTGTCACAGGACTGATAATACTTCCTCCTCCATTGGCTTGAAAGCACTACTCTAACTCTTTAAAATAACCCAGCCTTTCTGCTCTGTCACATGACTGATAATGAATTATTGGCTAACACTGTTGCATCAACATCATGGCTCTGGAACAGCGCGGGTTTGCGCACATACACGCACGCACGCACGCATGCATGCACACACACACATAGATGGTGGAGCTAAGAGCATATAAAATCCACTGCCCATAAGAAGTTTTTCTTCAACAGCCTGGTAGAAGAGGCCAGGCAGCACTGAAGCTTCCAAGGTTACAGTGTCCTTCTCCAAGGAAGGATGCCTAGGGATATCAGCACAGGATCCTAATAGAGACATTTAGGAAGGCTTAGGAAAATGTCTGCTTTACCACTATTGCTTTCTTTTAGCTTTCTATCCTGCTCTCCCTCTCTCTTTTTTAGCTCTCTTCAGCTCTCCCCCTTTTCTTTCTATTCTGTCCTTAAATAGAGATACTTGTCGTTCTGGGGAGAAAGGGGGACAATGCTGGTTCCCTCTGTACCATGACCATGTTATTTATAGACAATGGCCACACACACTCAGGCTAATTATTGGCCATAGCTGGGGGGCAAATGGAGCAAAACGAGACACTCTGGAAAGCCAGTTCAACCGAGCCCAAATCTGAACACCTTTAGTGTCAGCTATGCATAGTTATGTAAGTCTGGCTATTTTATGAACTCTATGTATGCTGCTTTAGTTGGTTGAGGCCTTCAGGGGATTGGAGCAGGGTGTTATTGTTTCAGTCCATATGCCCCACTGAAATAATTCAGTAAACAAGAGCGACTGAAATCAAAAATCTAAATGGTTCCTATGACATTTTCCTAGCCAGAGATTCAATTAGCAGTAGTGATGATTGTAAAAGCCGTGCGGTCTTCCGGAACAGCCATATGAAAGCCTTCCTCTCCTGTGTTCTGTTTCCATCGTGCTGACGCCTCTCCAACATGCTAGCGGCAGCTAGCTGTAAGTGAATAATGAGCTCAGTGAAGTGACATGGCAGCCGGGGCTAGCCAGCTTTACTCCGCATCCCTTTCTTCAGGTGTTGGGCCGTGTTTACGTGTTGGTGTACAAGTGAATCATTCATAGGCAGCGAGCGGCTTTAACATATGAATGCATCTTTGGCAGGCACACGAGCAAGTGGCCCGCATCACACACAGCGGCAGCAGCACATCTAAAAATAGATCTTTTTCCATGCTAGGGCTACAGCGCACGGGGCGGGCTGCCTGGGGGGGCTTTCCACCCGGCTACAGTTGCTGGGACTGAGGGAACGCACCACAGCCCTTCCCCCTACCTTTACCCCCCTCCCTCTGCCTGACCAAAATAACACTGTCATCAGCACATAGAGGAACCTGTCTGTCTGCCTGTCTGTCTGCTTGCCTGCCTGCCTGCCTGCCTGCCTGCCTGCCTGCCTGCCTGCCTGCCTGTCTGCGGACAACCCACACAGGGACACACCACCTGACTGAGGACACCCTTCAAAGTCAACCAAAAGAAAAGATCATCTTTCCGCAAAGCCCTCCCATGTGGAAGGGGAAGGAGTTACCCTTACGCTCCTCATGATGGGGGTTCAAACGGAGGCTTCAAGGAGAAGTGAGGGACTGTGTATAAGCAGCCGCAGTCCAATGTATAGTAGGGCTGACATTAGCCAATGTATGGTAGGGCTGACATTAGCCAATGTATG
The DNA here is from genome assembly GCA_026901105.3 of Galaxias olidus. Taxonomy (NCBI): domain Eukaryota; kingdom Metazoa; phylum Chordata; class Actinopteri; order Galaxiiformes; family Galaxiidae; genus Galaxias; species Galaxias olidus. The sequence continues at coordinate 171,298 of JAPMUY010004158.1, forward strand.
GTAGGGCTGACATTAGCCAATGTATGGTAGGGCTGACATTAGCCAATGTATGGTAGGGCTGACATTAGCCAATGTATGGTAGGGCTGACATTAGCCAATGTATGGTAGGGCTGACATTAGCCCGCGGCTCTTCCCTTCCTCATAGGGACGCAGAGGACAAAACGACTCCTTCATTCTTTCACATGGAAAAAACTGTTGCATCAAGCTTGGAAATACCACAAGCTATTGACTCAAACTAGTTTGGGCAAAAAGAGTCGCACTATAATTGAAAGCAGTGGCTGGCCAGTGCTGTCAATCATGTTATTTAAAAAAAAACAACTCCCTCTGTCTGTTTCTAGCACCCCTTCTCTCTCTCTCTCTCTCTCTCTGTCTTCCTGATTTCCTGGGCTGATCAGACGAAAGCAGAGTGCTTTAGCATATCTACTAGGCACCAGGATCACAGTAATGATGCTAGGAGCTTTAGCATACCTCCTAGGCACCAGGATCACAGTAATGATGCCAGGAGCTTTAGCATATCTCTAAAGCACCAGGATCACAGTAATGATGCTAGGAGCGATAGCATAACTCCTAGGGACCAGGATCACAGTAATGATGCTATGAGTTTTAGCATATCTCCTAGGCACCAGGATCACAGTAATGATGCTAGGAGTTTTAGCATATCTCCAAGGCACCAGGATCACAGTAATGATGCTAGGAGCTTTAGCTTACCTCCTAGGGACAAGGATCACAATAATGATGCTAGGAGCTTTAGCTTACCTCCTAGGGACAAGGATCACAATAATGATGCTAGGAGCTCTGAGGGCACCTTTAATGTGCGACTTCCCCCTTTGTACGCAGCCTGCACTTAGGAGAGAGAACAGCGACGTGATGCTGATTGGAGGTAGAAGCACAGATGATGCCCAGGGAACCAGTGAATTCTCATCAGCAACAATGACACTGCCCTCACTGTCCTTCTTGACGACGCTTGGCAGAGCCCAGTCCAGTCCTGTCCAGCCCAGCCCAGAGTACGGCACACCTTGCTGCACCAGTTAAAGACCCATTCCTCCCAGAACAATTAACTGGGCCATTAAAAAACATCATCCTTCCCACGCGCTCAATTACCACGGCCCACTTGTGCACTTTCCCCCATCACTGTATCCCAGAATAGCCCTGCATCTTTCTATGGGCTCTCATGCTGCGTCGGTGCCACTGAGGGTTGCGTCATGCAGGCTCCTGCCAGTTTCCTTTCAATAATAGACTTAGCAGCTAGCTATACAATATCCTCTATCAAATCATTGGAAATAGAGGTAATTATGTTGCACTTTTTTGGGTTCAGGGAGGACAATCTGGTCTGATTTCATTTGTAATAAATCTACTGTGAAGCAGGGCATGAAGAAGCCTCTGCTAGTCCCTGGTACCAGTGCACTGAGGCCCAGTGGAGGTCTGCTGGTCCCTGGTACCAGTGCACTGAGGCCCAGTGGAGGTCTCCTGGTCCCTGGTACCAGTGCACTGAGGCCCAGTGGAGGTCTGCTAGTCCCTGGTACCAGTGCACTGAGGCCCAGTGGAGGTCTGCTGGTCCCTGGTACCAGTGCACTGAGGCCCAGTGGAGGTCTCCTGGTCCCTGGTACCAGTGCACTGAGGCCCAGTGGAGGTCTCCTGGTCCCTGGTACCAGTGCACTGAGGCCCAGTGGAGGTCTGCTAGTCCCTGGTACCAGTGCACTGAGGCCCAGGGGAGGTCTGCTGGTCCCTGGTACCAGTGCACTGAGGCCCAGTGGAGGTCTGCTAGTCCCTGGTACCAGTGCACTGAGGCCCAGGGGAGGTCTGCTGGTCCGTCCCTGGTACCAGTGCACTGAGGCCCAGGGGAGGTCTGCTGGTCCCTGGTAACTCCTCCATCTCAGCCTATTAACCAGAGCCCAGACGGACTCCTCCATCTCAGCCTATTAACCAGAGCCCAGACGGACTCCTCCGGACACTCATCCATCTATCCCAGAGTCTGACTGTTGTGGGGTTTGGAAAGGGGCAGACTATATACTGTTTTGGATTAGAACACATTTCTATTTTTTATTTTAAATGTTTTATAACACCTCCTTGTGAACAAGGCACTGAAGCGAAATAGACATTGTCTTCCCTTTATGTATATACTGTATATATATGGAGTGATGGATGGATGGATGGATGGATGGATGGATGGATGGATGGATGGATGGATAGATAGATAGGATAGATAGATAGATAGATAGATAGATAGATAGATAGATAGATAGATAGATAGATAGGAGATAGATAGATAGATAGATAGATAGATAGAAAGATAGAAAGATAGATAGATAGAATAATGGTAGAGGCCATTCGATAACTCTCTCTATATATATATATAAAGATATATAAAGATTTATAAAGTTATATAAAAGAGAGATATATATATATAAAGAATGGCCTCTCTCACAGTTGTTTGACAAGACAAATACAATGTCCTAAAAATATGCTGTTACCTCTCCCCAGTCGTTATCCTTGGAACCACATCAGAAATCAGCAGCAGAGTTCTGCTGAAATAAACACCACCAAAAACCAAGGAAGGAAAGGGGCAAAGATAACCTGCTGCAGGAACTCCACACGTACACAGCAGATCAGTGGGCCATGAAAAGGAGCCAGCTACCATGTTTCTGTGTGCACGGTCGCAAGACAATGAGAGACTTTGAAGTGCTGACTCGGAGGTACAGGTGCAGGCCTAGAGGGGGTGTGGAGCAGCTCTGTAGCACATGTACAGTCCACAGACTGTTACGTCAGCAGACCTCTCAATGCAGCACAGAGCTATTCTAAAAGCTGCTGGGGGTTAAGAAGACAGATGCCTAGCCTTCTGTCACTGTGAACCCCCCCCCCCCCCCACACACACACACACACTTCTAACTCCTTAAACAGGAAGTCATCTCCGTTTTCTGTGCCTAGTGCAATCAACAGGCGTCTCAGTGATTACACTCTGAGATTACAGGTTCAGAACTTGAGAACAAAACTTTGCATTTTGCAGCCCTGCCTACACATCCAGGAGAGGGGGGTGAATTAAAACAGCAGTGTGGTGAATGGGAGCGGAGCTGAAATCAGAGGTAATTGGAGATGATTGGCAGGTTTCTCTTGACTCCAATCAGCTGTTTAGAGCGTCTCTTTGGGAGCAGTAACTTGAAGCCTAGGCACTCATTGGCCGGCTGCACTGTGTTTAAATGACTCTGAGCTCTGGTTGCTGGGGTCTGTCAGTATGCACTTGCACTTGCACAAACACAAACAGAAACAGAAAAAGGATGCAACCCCCGCAGCCAAGCACAATGACAATTACAGTGTAGCACACTGAAACAACACAGAAAACTTTAAACTATTCAACTGAAATACAGCAAGCCCTTCAAAGATACTGCTCTAAAAATACAAAGCACAGCTAAAAAACTTATACAGTTCATAAAACCATTGTAAGCACAAATTAAATATAATAATACAAACCATTAAGAACAAATAACATATCATAAATACCAAAAGGTCTGTGGTACAAGACATGTGCTTTTGAGTTTGAACGGGAAAAGATGCTGCTCCATTATAATTCTATATTGATTGAACGAGATCAGTGTGTCTAGTTTAAGATTATCCTGAAGTGTATTCACATTTAGATTATCCTGAAGTGTATTCACATTTAGATTATCCTGAAGTGTATTCACATTTAGATTATCCTGAAGTGTATTCACATTTCATGGAGAAATTCATTCTGATCTCCATCTCATCGAGGGTTGAAGTAACTCAGGAAACATGGAAGGCAGGCCAGCTCTGCATCCTGAAAGAGTGACTGGTTGAACTATACGCTACTGTCATTGTCAGATAACTTGGTCAAATATACAATTTAGAAGGTTGGATATTCTTTGTCTGGTAAACAATCTTCAAAGACACTTCCATAGTGTCCTCGGTCAGCCAGGTAAATAAGGGTCAGTCTCTGGTTCAGGACGTGGCTGTTCCATCCAGTCACAGTGGTTCAGTAGGAACAGCTGGGCTAATCCACTCTAATGATCGGGGGCTAGCCTTTCATCTTCCTCCCCCTCCTGACTGAGAGCACCCTTCCCTTCCTGGCCCGGTCCTGGGCTCCAGCCTCCAGACAATGCCTCCGCAAACCAACAGGACGTCCCTCTAAGACTGGTCAAAGAAACAGCTACAACTCTCTGGTCTCCACCTCCCATCAGTAACACACACCACTGCCTCTATACAATGTCACCTAGCAGGACTGGCTTCTGTTCCTCCAGGTCTTTGATCCCCACCTTCTCCCTCCATAACCTCCTGGACAGACTGCTCTCACTGGACACGCATCCTGTTCTTCCCCGTTTGTGATCGGCTCATATGAGGCGCTGGCCCTTTGAATCAGCCAAGATTGGTGGTGATTTTCTCATGACCCAGGGAGCACAGAGGGGGGCGACGGCGTCAAAATGACAAGTACAAAAGTGCAAGGACAGCAAACGGAGCAGCTCAGCTGTGTTTGGATGCGGTTCATATTCCTGAAATGATTTCAATATTACCATCTAAACGGCCCAACAGGATTGGACTATGGAGAGGAACCTGGAGAGCACTCCGCTGTAGGTCACTCCACGATAATGGAGAGGAACCTGGAGAGCAGTCCGCTGTAGGTCACTCCACGATAATGGAGAGGAACCTGGAGAGCAGTCCGCTGTAGGCCACTCCACGATAATGGAGAGGAACCTGGAGAGCAGTCCGCTGTAGGTCACTCCACGATAATGGAGAGGAACCTGGAGAGCACTCCGCTGTAGGTCACTCCACGATAATGGAGAGGAACCTGGAGAGCAGTCCGGTGTAGGTCACTCCACGATAATGGAGAGGAACCTGGAGAGCACTCCGCTGTAGGTCACTCCACGATAATGGAGAGGAACCTGGAGAGCAGTCCGCTGTAGGCCACTCCACGTCTATGGAGAAGTGGAGATGGGACGGTCTATGCCGGTTCTGTGGCAGCCAGGAGAGGGAGACACACGGGACACCCTGGGATATCGGTGGAAATTCTTTATTTTCCACCTGGAGCTTATCGTCACCGGACACTTGAAAGAATGAATCTACATGCTACAGCATACACATCTAAATTCTAACCAATCTACATGCTACAGCATACACATCTAAATTGTAACCAAGTGGAACCACCGACTGTAGAGGAGGTGCACCAACACTCAGTAGGACTGCTACACACCGAACACCTCCTCTTTGTATTGGGTTAGGGTTAGATTGTAGAGGAGGTGCACCAATACCCAGTAGGACTGCTACACACCACACACCTCCTCTTTGTATTGGGTTAGGGTTAGATTGTAGAGGAGGTGCATCAATACCCAGTAGGACTGCTACACACCACACACCTCCTCTTTGTATTGGGTTAGGGTTAGATTGTAGAGGAGGTGCACCAATACCCAGTAGGACTGCTACACACCACACACCTCCTCTTTGTATTGGGTTAGGGTTAGATTGTAGAGGAGGTGCATCAATACCCAGTAGGACTGCTACACACCACACACCTCCTCTTTGTATTGGGTTAGGGTTAGATTGTAGAGGAGGTGCACCAATACCCAGTAGGACTGCTACACACCGAACACCTCCTCTTTGTATTGGGTTAGGGTTAGATTGTAGAGGAGGTGCACCAATACCCAGTAGGACTGCTACACACCACACACCTCCTCTTTGTATTGGGTTAGGGTTAGATTGTAGAGGAGGTGCACCAATACCCAGTAGGACTGCTACACACCGAACACCTCCTCTTTGTATTGGGTTAGGGTTAGATTGTAGAGGAGGTGCACCAACACCCAGTAGGACTGCTACACACTGAACACCTCCTCTTTGTATGGCTAACTGGCTCCTAGCGCTCTTTTCGACCAGCAGGGTTCAAAGTGGGCTTACCCTGCCCTCCATTCCACAAGCCGAGCAGCATGTTTCCACTTACCATTGAGGCCAATTTCCTGCTAGGCTCCCCTGCCGAGCTCTACAGCACATGGGTTACACCCCCCCAGGTTAGCCACTGAGCCAGGCACTAGGACACGGGAGTCCTGTTTAAAGATCCCTGTACCAGACGGCCCTCACACCAAAGCGTCTCGCCCCTTGATTAAGAATCTCCCTCACCAATAGAGGGAATTAAAGAATTTGTAAGTAAAATAACCAAACAAATGGATACGCACATGCATGGAAGGTTCAAGAAAAAAGACCAAACGCGTTGCTTTGCATTTTTTATAATTCTTCTATGTTTGATAATAACACTGCAATGTTGTCTGTTTCCATAGGCATTAGACAAACGAAGCCTTTTGAAATCAGATATGATCCTCTCTTTGATAAGCTACGTTGACATTTCTCCTTCTCCTAGAGAGAGAGAGAGAGAGAGAGAGAGAGAGAGAGGCAAACAGGAGTCTGACACAAAGGGCCGGTCGGCAGACTTCCTAGTTGAATGTCTCACTGCGATAGGGAGGTGATGTTCGCCTACAGACACCCGGGGTCATACAGTCTTCCATAAAGGGGGTCACTGAAAGGTTGGGCTTGTGATCGCATAAATCTCTTACTCATGTCATATTGCTACAGCTGAATACAGCAGCAGGCTGCCCTGAAGCACACACACGCACACACGCACGCACACACACACACACACACACACACACACTAAGCCTGATAGCAGCATTGTATGTTTTAATAAAGCAGAGAAGCAGAGGAGGAAGGGGGATGAGTAGAAGCTCCTGTACACACTGTGCTCCTCTGTAAAATCTCCTCAGGTCTCTGGGGGTGGTGACCCGGGCTAGGTTTGCTCTGCCCTGTTGCTGCCCCAAGGAGCTTAGGCGCCTCACTGCAAACATTAGGGCACTAGGCTAAGGCTGTGTAATATGCCTTTGGGATTCCATGCCCTGTGAGATCCACTGTAAATCCTACTTGGGTAATGTTAAAGGAAAACAATGCTCTCCTGTCTCACAGAACCAGCACTATAGACCAGTTCCCACAAGGACTACCACCATGCTGCATTCAAACAGACAGCTTTAAACAGGTAGACCAAGTGTTTCTTCTAGGTTTTGGGATTCTGGTACAAGTTTGGCCATGGGCCAATTTTTTCAAAGCCATTAGATATGATGAAAGGCAAATTTAGAAATGTATTGATGAAAAAAACAATCTCAAAAAAATAATCCTCTCCTTGGATGAGGCAACATTTCAGATGAAGTTAATTAGGGCTGGCAACTTTTCTGAAAACCTTTCTGCGAGAGACGAGTTGGGAGCGCGCAGCTTTTTGGGGAGCGTGGAGTCGTTACAGCAGGAGGCAGACATTGACTCATCTTTGTATTTGAAGAAACATGACTCTTTACAGCCAATTCCCCAGTTTCATTACTTCTAATCCTTACACCAACCATACAAAAATTAACATAGGCATACAACTTTCTCAAATGTTCCTATTGGATGGCTGCTTTCCTCTGACTGGCTTGCCGCTTTGTAGAAGTAAAAAAAAAAAGACAAAAGAGCACGGTACTGCCAGTGAGTAGAGGCATGATCAAGCCAATTCTGCTTTTTTTGCCCTAAACCCATTTTTTTGTTAATGTTTATTCATTCAATTAAACTGAATTTGCTTTATTATTTTTCACGTGTGGCGCCGTGGCCTGCAGTCAAATATAAGGTTTGAATGATTTACTGAACTGGTGTTATTTTTTTCATACCACTCATCGCATGTCGGCTATTTCAGAGTAATCTAGCGGGCCAGATATTATTGCTGGCGGGTCAGTTTTGGCCCGCGGGCCGCCTGTTGCTGACCCGCTGCTCTAGGGCTCCTAAATAAAACTTAGTACTAGGAATATCCATGAGTAGGGCCTGCTCCAGTACAAGCACCTCAAAGTATCACTTGGAGCAGAATATGAAGAGATTCTGTTCAGCTGATGTTCGACTGTCTGGAGAAGCCTTGGGGTCTCAGAGGGGTTTAGAGTGAGGGGGTGACTGGGCAGACGGATGGTGCTCCAGCCCCAGGGGGCGCTGTAATCAAGGGGGCCTGGGGGCCTGGGGCCTGTCTGGAGCAGAGCCTCTCAGAGCTCCTCTTCAGCCAGGCAGCAGACTACTTCTGATTCAGGTGAAGCAGCACCAAGACGGAAGGAGGAAGAAAAAGGATGAGTGACAGGTAAGAGGAGAGACTATCAACCTCTGAATGTAGAAGAGAGTCAAACAGAGGGTGAAAGAAAAAAGAAGAGAGATGAATAAAGAGAGAAGAGGAGAGAGGGACGTGAAAACTACCAGGGGGAGATAAAGAGAGAAGAGGAGAGAGGGATGTGAAAACTACCAGGGGAGATAAAGAGAGAAGAGGAGAGAGGGATGTGAAAACTACCAGGGGAGATAAAGAGAGAAGAGGAGAGAGGGATGTTAAAACTACCAGGGGAGATAAAGAGAGAAGAGGAGAGAGGGATGTGAAAACTACCAGGGGAGATAAAGAGAGAAGAGGAGAGAGGGATGTGAAAACTACCAGGGGAGATAAAGAGAGAAGAGGAGAGAGGGATGTGAAAACTACCAGGGGAGATAAAGAGAGAAGAGGAGAGAGGGATGTGAAAACTACCAGGGGAGATAAAGAGAGAAGAGGAGAGAGGGATGTGAAAACTACCAGGGGAGATAAAGAGAGAAGGAAGGAATTATCCCTCCAGCTGTTAAAGCCAAAGTAATCAAATCACAGAAAGAAGAGGAAAGCAAATCAATTCGTCTGAATAATATGTGGCAAGTCTTGCAAAAATCCACAGAAATTGAAATGGCATCTTGACGTACGACTATCTTTGAAATGTCTCTGCATAACAAACCGCTGATTCAGGTTTTGTTCCCCCCAACTCACAGGCACTCACTCTGCTCTGGTCCTCCAGTTACCTCTCCCTCGTTCCACTTTAAAGAGAGCTGTGTTTGTTTAGGCTGACGCTGGGGACCAAGCCAGGCAGTCTGCATGGCTGGTCAGCTGTACACCAGCCTGGGAGTAGCGCTGGGTGATATAGCGAAGGCCTACTAGTCAATATGATAAATATTTTTTGAATTAATGATTTGTTAATAATAATAATAATAATAATAATAATAATAATAATCATCATCATCAATATATCGAAATAATGTAGCTTATACTTTTATAAAACAAAAAACACTTAAATTAACGCTAAACGTTAGCTCGTTTGCTAGTAGAGGCTTACGCTAAAGGTTCTATGCTTTGTGTTCTGATATCTCTAACATAGCTAGATATGGTTATGTCTTTGTGTTCTGATATTTCTAACATATGTTAGCTCATTCACTAGCGGAGGCTAACGCTAAAGGTTTTATGCTTTGTGTTCTGATATCTCTAACATAGTTATATGTCTTTCTTGTATAAAATGCTTTCGGCTGTAGGTCTACTAGTAGTTTGATTTAGGTCTGAACCATAAAAAAATGGGGAAAACTATTTTTCCCAGATTTTTATCGCCAAAGTCAGGTGTCGACTTCTACACGAGGTCAAAATGTACACGAGCAAATACGGTAGATTATTTTAAGAATTATCTAGTTATATTGTATATTGATAGTTTCCCCCAAAATACTGTAATTTAAATTTCAGGCCAGCAAATCGCCCAGCACTACCTGGGAGGAACACACACATACCCATCCCTCTGCATCTTCTCTGTCTATATCTCACAAACACATTAGTGTTATATCATCTATCTATCCCTCTGTGAACATTGAGCCTGGGTTAGAACGGCGTGCCACATCCTCCCAGGGCACCTCCTGTCAGCCCCCTGGGTAAAGAGACAGAAAAACAGCAGCAGCTGAACCTTGTTAACACTTCTAGTAACCGCGACAACAGCTCCTATGTAGTCAGCTTACATGAACGAGCTGATTGTGGAACGAATGCAGGAGAGAACTAGGAACATTTGAAAAGATGAAGGGTGTTTATTTGTTTTGTATTTTTTCCTATAATCACAATAATCAGCTTGAGTCGCAGCAACTGAGGGTTTTGGTGAAATAAAGAATTGACAGATGAAGGGACAACTATAAGGCGGTCCGGCTGAATACGACAGATAAGTAGAGCCCACCATCTGTCTCCTTCACCTGTTCACGTAGTCGACGCCTGTAACAGCACGCAGTGACAGGGTCTCCAGACTGCAGCTAAATCTACTCCCTGTAACAGCACGCAGTGACAGGGTCTCCAGACTGCAGCTAAATCTACTCCCTGTGACAGCCCGCAGTGACAGGGTCTCCAGACTGCAGCTAAATCTACTCCCTGTAACAGCACGCAGTGACAGGGTCTCCAGACTGCAGCTAAATCTACTCCCTGTAACAGCACGCAGTGACAGGGTCTCCAGGCTGCAGCTAAATCTACTCCCTGTAACAGCACGCAGTGACAGGGTCTCCAGACTGCAGCTAAATCTACTCCCTGTAACAGCACGCAGTGACAGGGTCTCCAGACTGCAGCTAAATCTACTCCCTGAAACAGCACGCAGTGACAGGGTCTCCAGGCTGCAGCTAAATCTACTCCCTGTAACAGCACGCAGTGACAGGGTCTCCAGACTGCAGCTAAATCTACTCCCTGTAACAGCACGCAGTGACAGGGTCTCCAGACTGCAGCTAAATCTACTCCCTGTAACAGATGCAGTGACAGGTCTCCAGACTGCAGCTAAATCTACTCCGTTATAGCTGCCGTTTTAAACTTGACAACTCATTTCTTTCTGACTAAGTGGGATTATTTCCATTATGTAATGCCAGTAACAAAATAAAGCCAATACTAACTGTGGGTGTTGCATTAAGAATGTTTTTGTGGACTATTTAATTAATAATGTTGATTCGTTACCTGAATTTTTGTTGTGAAATAACGGGTAAAAATCAATAAGTGGTTTTAAATCAAACTAGCCTGCTACCTTCTCATCAGAAAGGACTGTGGCTAGTGAAAGCAGAGCCTGGTGTCACTGCTCTAATGGGGCAATCAGCTGAGAAAGCTAACCGTTCCACTCTCACATTCAACAACAGGTTATGGATCAAAGCTTTGCCACCATTCAACAGATCTTTTGTGGCTTGTTCTGTGGAGCTACCAGTGTAGCTACTGCTGGGTAGACAGCTGATACAAATAAAAAACACACACACACACAGACATCCATACACATGCAAGCAAACACACAAGCTAATATGACACATGCCAATCCATAAACCCACAAAAGAACACATGCACACCAATCCATACACAGAATATTGCAGATGAATACATGCCTGGCCCCCCTGGGGCGGTGGCAGTGAGGACAAAGCCAGAGATCAAAGTTGAAATGGATAACATGAGTCCTAATCAACACAGCTGGAGGACAACAATGCCTCGCCTTGATTGTTCTTTTTGCTGCTACCACTGGAATTGTTTCCATCTGCTATTGGTTTCATCAGCATTCTCTTCTGACAACGACTATCAAGGTTTTCTAGAGGAAACTTTCCCTATATGGTAGCGTTGCCAAGAGGAGACATGGCACCTGCTTCCAGCAACATAATTGATTTCTCTTTTGTTTTGATTGTGATCTTTTCACATGTGGCTGTTATCTTTTGTCGCATCATTTGATTAATGAACACACTCAGGAAAAGGGGGAGGGAAAATCAATTGTCAGAGCAGCACTTGCTACTGTACTCTCTAAATAAGAAAAGAGCCTCTGTAAAAAGGAAGACCTCAATAAAGAAGAAACACAAATGCCCTTCTTCTTATTGATCTAGTTTGTGACCTCGCCCCACCCTCTTTCAGGTTCCCCTTATTCTCTGTGCCTTCTTTTGCACTTCTCTGCCCCTTGGCCTTGTGGGTACAAAGTGCTGTTTAAAGCCTCCTGTCAGAGAGGAGTTGTGGGAAACGTGTGTAAAGTCCCTGGGCCACTCCATCCTATCTGACCGGAGGCTGAATGTCTTTTGGTCACTTGACTCCAGACAGACAGATGTGCATTAGAAAGCTGTGTGTGCTGCAGCCCAGCCCGGTGAGGACACACAGGCCGTCACACAGCCACAGTGTTTCCTCTGCTTACATACATCAATCATCCTGATACATCACCTTGTGGAAAACCCACTGCTACATCCCCTACTCCAGCCAGGGTGTCTTTCAGAGTGTGGGGTGTGTGTGTGTGTGCTGTACAGTGGTGTGTGTGTCTGGGAGGGTGTCATGTAGAGTGCCGTGTGTGTGTGTCTGTGTGTGTCGGGGGGGTTCTGTAGAGTGGTGTGTGTACGTGTGGGGGGCGGGGTCCTGTAGAGTGGTGTGTGTGTGTGTGCGTGTGTGTCGGGGGGGGGGGGGTCTGTAGAGTGGTGTGTGTGTGTGTGTGGGGGGGGGGGGTCCTGTAGAGTGGTGTGTGTGTGTGGGGGGTCCTGCAGAGTGGTGTGTGTGTGTGTCGGGGGGAGGGTTCTGTAGAGTGGTGTGTGGGGGGGGGGGGCGGGGTCCTGTAGAGTGGCGTGTGTGTGTCGGGGGGGGGTTCTGTAGAGTGGTGTGTGGGGGGGGTCGGGGTCCTGTAGAGTGGTGTGTGTGTGTCGGGGGGGGGGGGGTTCTGTAGAGTGGTGTGGGGGGGGGGGGCGGGGTCCTGTAGAGTGGTGTGTGTGTGTCGGGGGGGGGGGTTCTGTAGAGTGGTGTGTGTGTGTCGGGGGGGGGGGGGGGGTTCTGTAGAGTGGTGTGTGTGTGTGTTCGGAGCGGGGGGGTCCTGTAGAGTGGTGTGTGTAGGGTAGAGTAGAGTGTGGGGGGTAGGGTGTGTCCTTGAAAGGAGCCTGCGAAATGGATTGGGGCTGTGTGTGTGTGTGTGTGTGTGTGTGTGTGTGTGTGTGTGTGTGTGTGTGTGTGTGTGTGTGTGTGTGTATGTGTGTGTGTGTGTGTGTGTATTTGTGCGCTTGACCACATTCAAAAACCACCCTCTACCTCTCCCCAATGAAAAGGCTGTCCACATTTGGACTTTCCGCTTCATTCCAGTCCTAATGGCCTTTTAATAGGATGTGTGAACAGGGCCCACCAGCCAGCAGCACATTAAGACCCCCTATAGCACCTCAAATCACCACACAGCCCCAGGGCCACCACACAGAGAACATCAAGGACAACACCTGTTTGTTTACACCAGAGACCCCCCCCCCCCCGGTCTCTCTTTCCAGCTCCATCTCTGTCCTCTCTAGGCCCCTCCTATTACCACCGAGCCAATGAGCTAACAGCTGCCTCTGGCCACCTGGCGGGCTCTGTTGTACGGCCGGATGTGTCCTCTCTGCTGCTCATTGGAAAGGCCCCTGTTTGGAGCTTAGCTTTGTCTTTCTGCACTAAGAGGGTTCACGATGGCTGCAATGACGCTCACTGTTCACCTGCCTAGAAGTATGTGTTCACAGCAGAGAACCCCACAATGTCAGATCAAGGTCACACACACACACACACACACACACACACACACACCTCTGCTCACTCTTACCAATTCATCCCTTCCTCTCTCTATTACTCTCTTCCTCCCACTCACTCAATCTCTCACTTTCTCTCAACATTTTCCCCATCCCCCGCTCTCTCCTTCACTATCTCCATCCATTCACTTCATCTCTATCATAACAGCTGACTAGAAACACTGGAAACATTCCCTTCATCCATCACCCCCTCCTCCTCCTCCTCCCTCCATCCATAGGACAGTGAGGCACTGTGTGACTCTCCCTCCTAGAGGACACACACACACTGACAAACACACCCCCTCCTCCTCCTCCTCCCTCCATCCATATGACAGTGAGGCACTGTGTGACTCTCCCTCCTAGAGGACACACACACACTGACAAACACACGCCATCACTCCCCTCCTTCTGTCTGCTGAAAAGAGTAACATGGCCACAAGGCTACTTAAGGACCTTCCATTTGTTTATAGATGTGTGTGTGTGTGTGTGTGTGTGTGTGTGTGTGTGTGTGTGTGTGTCTCAAAAAGTCATGGGAGAGAGAGAAAGGTGAGGAAGAGAGAGGGCAGAGGGAGAGAGAGAGCTGAAGGCCAGTAGTGTTGATTCCAGCGCCCCAGAGGGTGATCACTGCCGATAACTCCCGCTGAGACGGCTCTCTGGGGTTAGGCTGCACAGCTCTATCTGCTGGCTACATTATGCGCACAGCGTTTCCACTGAAATGAGACGGGGGAGAGACGGGGCTGTTCCTAGTTGAACGATGTGACCCCTTAGCGGAATCCATGTTGAGATATATCGCTAGCCGGAGGGCCTTCCAGTCTGACTAGGGAAGTTAGCCTGAGGCCACAAGAGGCATACACACGCACGCACGCACGCACGCACGCACGCACGCACGCACGCACGCACGCACGCACGCACGCACGCACACACACACACACACACACTCCTCTTACTCCTGTCTAGAGCTCTGCAGCATGTTGGTTCCTTCAGACTGGTGGATAGTGGTGTTTCCATCCCAGGGCCCTCGGCCTGTCCACTGGGGCTCACACCCTGTAGCCTAACCCTAACCCTAACCCTCTACCCAGAGCACCAAAACCCCAGGCTGTAACCTAACCCTAACCCTAACCCTAACTCTAACCCTCTCCCCAGAGCACCAAAACCCCAGGCTGTAACCTAACCAGGCTGTAACCAGGCTGTAACCTAACCAGGCTGTAACTAGGCTGTAACCAGGCTGTAACCTAACCAGGCTGTAACCAGGCTGTAACTAGGCTGTAACCAGGCTGTAACTAGGCTGTAACCAGGCTGTAACTAGGCTGTAACTAGGCTGTAACTAGGCTGTAACCAGGCTGTAACTAGGCTGTAACTAGGGCTGTAACCAGGCTGTAACTAGGCTGTAACCGGGCTGTAACTAGGGCTGTAACTAGGCTGTAACCAGGCTGTAACTAGGCTGTAACTAGGCTGTAACCAGGCTGTAACTAGGCTGTAACAAGGCTGTAACCAGGCAGTAACTAGGCTGTAACTGGGCTGTAACTAGGTAGTAACTAGGCTGTAACCAGGCTGTAACCAGGGCTGTAACCAGGACTGTATCCAGGCTGTAACTAGGCTGTAACCAGGCTGTAACCAGGGCTGTAACTAGGCAGTAACTAGGCTGTAACTAGGCTGTAACCAGGCAGTAACTAGGCTGTAACTAGGCTGTAACCAGGTTGTAACTAGGCTGTAACCAGGCTGTAACTAGGCTGTAACTAGGCTGTAACTAGGCTGTAACCAGGGCTGTAACTAGGCAGTAACTAGGCTGTAACTAGGCTGTAACCAGGCTGTAACTAGGCTGTAACCAGGCTGTAACCAGGGCTGTAACTAGGCAGTAACTAGGCTGTAACCAGGCTGTAACTAGGCTGTAACCAGGCTGTAACCAGGGCTGTAACCAGGCTGTAACCAGGGCTGTAACTAGGCAGTAACTAGGCTGTAACTAGGCTGTAACCAGGCTGTAACTAGGCTGTAACCAGGCTGTAACCAGGCTGTAACTAGGCTGTAACCAGGCTGTAACTAGGCTGTAACCAGGCTGTAACCAGGTTGTAACTAGGCTGTAACCAGGCTGTAACTAGGCTGTAACCAGGGCTGTAACTAGGCTGTAACCAGTCTGTAACCAGGCTGTAACTAGGCTGTAACCAGGCTGTAACTAGGCTGTAACCAGGCTGTAACTAGGCTGTAACCAGGCTGTAACTAGGCTGTAACCAGGCTGCAACTAGGCTGTAACCAGGCTGTAACCAGGCTGTAACTAGGCTGTAACCAGGCTGTAACTAGGCAGTAACCAGGCTGTAACCAGGGCTGTAACTAGGCTGTAACCAGGCTGTAACTAGGCTGTAACCAGGCTGTAACTAGGCAGTAACCAGGCTGTAACCAGGGCTGTAACTAGGCTGTAACCAGGCTGTAACTAGGCTGTAACCAGGCTGTAACTAGGCTGTAACCAGGGCTGTAACAAGGACTGCGTGCCATTTGAGACCTGTCCCGTCTCAATAGCCCTGTTGACTAAAAGATAACTGAAGTCCAATCTGGAGGATAAGGGCCCTATTCCTCTTCATAGAGAGCTCCTGATTAACAAGACACGTTCCAACATCCACAGCCATCTCTCTTCCTCCCAGAAGGCAAAGGTTCCGTCCTGTAGTCCAGAGGGAAGGCTCTCTCCCTCTTCTACCTCTCCCTCTCTCTCACTCCTTTGCTCTCCTCCTCATGTCTCAAACAGAAAATACAGGAGGAAGGGAAGGTAGCCGGGAGATTTCAAATGAACAGCAAAATGAACAGAGAGAGAGAGAGGTGTGAGAGAAAAGCAGAAAGAAACAGGAAGACAGGAGGAGTTAAGCGGGCCATTGGTCTCAGCCTGCTGGCTCTGGGAGGGTGAGCAGTGCTCTGCAGATCAGCCCGTCCATGCACAGGCCCTGTAAAACAGAGCCATTACAAACAAACTGTTCAAGTGCACAGAGGATGTTAGTTAAAGCCACTAGACTGTAACTACACGAAAGGCTTTTTCACAGGATCAAAGTCAAATACTTGTTCTCTGGTACGGCCCAGCTAGATAACTAAGCGCTCCCATAGTGTATCAGCAGAAGCCCAGTTGATTAATAGGGCATGAGAACAAAAAACACGTTAGGCCTAAAATGTGGGTTAGGGAATTGTTGACATGAGAGAGCAGACAGCAAGCCGGGAGGTGGGGGCGTCTCGGCCTATTCCACCGGCCTGCCTCTCCTTGTTAGCTCAGCTGTGTTAGCCCTCTCTTTGATCTGCTCTCCAGGGCTGGACCCACGCTGCCTAACAAGGTGCTTCCGTCAAACCTGCGTCTAGGTAACACACACACACACACACACACACACACACAGTGCCACACACTAACAGCACCAGCTCAGCTAACAAGACACGCCTCATTCACATCAAATGCTCTTTCCTGCCAATACACAGACACAAACACACACACAGACACACACACACACACACACACACACACACACACACACACACACACACACACACACACACACACACACACACACACACACACACACACACACACACAGACACACAGACACACACACATACACCTCCAACGTTTCCTAAATGGAGGAAGCCATCTACAGCGGTCCTCTTCTGTTGATCTGCCATGAATGGCCTATGACAGTGTGGTGGTAGAAGGGGCTTCCTCTGTGAGGTTCAGTTGCTCCTCCATCCCAATGTGAAACAGCTCCATCAGAGCCCAGGGAAGGCTGCGTCTGACAAACAGCACAAAGTCGGCCAGCGTGGTCCATATACATAGAGCGGGAGAGCCCTAGTTAATACAGTAATAAGGACACTCACTCTGTGCAATTGAGCTGGAGGAATAGATCTGGATTTCAATGAAAATATGGTTTTGAAATTCATTCCAAAAATTGGGATATCAGACTGTTATTTCTGCTGAGAAAAAATACAACAAATCGCCATAAAAAGATCTAGAATGCCTTTTGAAGGTTGGGCTAAAACACACTAAGGTTGTGCTATATCTGTGGCAACAGAGTACAAACATCAGTTTAGGACAGACAGACAGACAGACAGACAGACAGACGAAAAGAGGAGAGAGAGAGATGGATGTCAATAAAGAGGGGCCAGGGTGGAAAGCTGGAGCAGGCAAGCGGGCAAAACAGAAGACTACGAATATGACTCAGGTAAACAAAGAAACAAAACATATCATGAAGCTCCACACAGTCCAGCTGTGCTGGAAACCACAGCCAGTGTTAAAGGCCACCAGTGTTCTGTAGTCTCCTCTGATGTCTCTGGGTCCTGCAGTCTCCTGTCCTCTCTGCGGTCCATCCACAACGGCACCATCCACTGGATTGCTGTTTTCTTTCAGCCATGTGGCCTCCCTCTCCTCCCTATGGGTTTGGAGAGGAGGAGTCCTTTGTGATGTAGATGTACTGCTCTCCTCTGTCAGGGTTCAGCTGAGAGACTTCAGCACCAAATCCACAGCTCAGCTGAGAGACCAACACCTCCATGTGTTAGGTCTGTGCATGTATGTCAAGTGTGGAACAGTAGGTGTGTTATCACACATGAATCTTAGCATAGCACTTCAGTGTAAATCGTCCTGCCGAGGATTAAACTGAATCCTAAATATGGAGTCAAGTGAGACAGGGTTTAGAAGTTGGAGTGCGATTCCCGTAGCGGTAGCCACATCTGTTCAATATTACTTGGCAGATGAAGTGCTTCCATTTGGGGGAGTTATCAAGGAGAGGCCTGTTGTCACGCACCTGCATAGCCTAATGAGATGCCATCATTGGCTGTAATTACACGCAAAATTCATGAACGTATTAAATGATCCGCAGTAGAACGCAGAGGACAGAGGCAAAGCTATAGGTGATCAGACACAGGACAGCCTCGCTTTCCACCAACATGGCTTCCAAGGAAAAGACGATTGATGTGCGCCAACAGTGGGCCGCTGGTTTGAGTGGGGATGGGCGAAAGGTCAGAGAAGAGAGGTCAAGGCTAAGCTACTGTACCCAGGCGGGGCTAAGCTACTGTACCCAGGCGGGGCTAAGCTACTGTACCAGGCGGGGCTAAGCTACTGTACCAGGCGGGGCTAAGCTACTGTACCCAGGCGGGGCTAAGCTACTGTACCAGGCGGGGCTAAGCTACTGTACCAGGCGGGGCTAAGCTACTGTACCAGGCGGGGCTAAGATACTGTACCAGGCGGGGCTAAGCTACTGTACCAGGCGGGGCTAAGCTACTGTACCCAGGCAGGGCTAAGCTACTGTACCCAGGCAGGGCTAAGCTACTGTACCCAGGCAGGGCTAAGCTACTGTACCAGGCGGGGCTAAGCTACTGTACCAGGCGGGGCTAAGCTACTGTACCAGGCGGGGCTAAGATCCTCAAAGGCCTGACCACACAGCCACTCTTTAGCCAGCCTGGAGGGAGGCGCAGAGATAACTGTCTACTCTTCCAGAGGTAAGCTGATGGGCCTCCGGGGTACCACACTGCGCTAAGCCAAACAAACCTGAGGACACTCCTGCCTCTGCAACCTTTAACACTAAAAGACAGCCAGAGTTCCACTCACCTGATTAAATCAGAACAGAAATGTAGGGCTCCACTTTTTTGAGATATTGATTTCGGTTGTGCGCCACCATTGAATGTGTGTGGTAATAGGTGTAAGGGTCTTATACGTGACTAAATAGAATGTGCGTGGTAATAGGTGTAAGGGCCTTATACGTGACTAAATAGAATGTGCGTGGTAATAGGTGTAAGGACCTCATACGTGTCTAAATAGAATGTGCGTGGTAATAGGTGTAAGGGCCTTATACATGAAAAAATAGAATGTGTCTGGTACTAGGTGTAAGGGCCTTATATGTGACTAAAGAAAATGTGCGTGGTAATAGGTGTAAGGACCTCATACGTGTCTAAATAGAATGTGCGTGGTAATAGGTGTAAGGGCCTTATACATGAAAAAATAGAATGTGTCTGGTAATAGGTGTAAGGGCCTTATTTGTGTCTAAATAGAATGTGTGTGGCAATAGGTGTAGGGCTTTATACGTGACTAAATAGAATGTGTGTGGCAATAGGTGTAAGGGCCTTATACGTGTCTAAATAGAATGTGCGTGGTAATAGGTGTAAGGGCCTTATACATGTCTAAATAGAATGTGCGTGGTAACAGGTGTAAGGGCCTTGTACGTGTCAAAATAGAATGTGTGGTAATAGGTGTAAGGGCCTTGTACGTGTCAAAATAGAATGTGTGGTAATAGGTGTAAGGGCATGCATATCAACTCACAAGGTCACAAACGAAGGTCAGTGCAATATTCCAGAAAGCCACACATTCAACAACAGTGTCTTTTGTCAATCCTAAAATAGCTTTCAGATCAGATACCTATGCCAGAAGTAATTATCTTTACATCATTAACTTGTACTGTTAAGCATTGAGATTCCGAGCTGCAGAGATTTCTCTAGGAAGGACTTCAATCAGTTCCGAGAGCAAGTGTACCAGAAAAAGGGATAATGAGTTGGCACAGCTGTGTCTTGTCCTCAGGTGTGATTAACACCCTAAAGCTATGGTGCTGAAAAGACTCCCATCTCAACCTGGGACAGAGATGACAAAGTTGTTTGTTGTGTCTGCGTTGCCTTTCAAAGGGAGCGAACAGTTGGAGCCCCAAGAACCTGCCCATTCTTTTCCTAACCTTAGACAGTAAGGAGGATCTTAAGTCCATCTCTACCACAAGGAATCCAGTTCAAATAAAAATCTGGAGTCATGGCTGCTCCACTTGGCCAGTATGTGTGTGGTGAAGAAGGCTGCTCTAGGGCTACATTGGGGGTCTTATTCTGGGGTGAGAGGGGTGACCTTCCTCACTTCTGTCATTCAGCATCCAGCTCAGAAGAATCTCTCTCTCTCTCTCTCTCCCTCTCTCTCCCTCCCTCCCTCCCTCCCTCCCTCCCTCCCTCTCTCTCTCTTTATCTGGAAGGTGAGAATGAGCGGTGCCCATGAAGCAACCCACTCAGCTGAACAGTGATTGATCGACTTTTCCCCTTGCCTTGATCCAAGTTAGCTTGGCCTGCTATTGGATTGTTTCTTTTTTCTAGCGGAAAGTCAATGCACTTCCCGTCTGCTGTAGAAACCCATTTCATTTTCAACTGAAAACAAGAGCAGCATTTCTGTGGGGAGCAGCCCATTGTCTGGCTGCCTGTAGGTGATGATCGCTGTAATGTGACGACAAAAAGTGATCAATAACATGTACATAACAAGTGCATGTGTGTCTGTGAATATAAGTCATGAGGCGCTGGATGGGCCAGTAGGAGGAGCTGGCCCCGCTCGACGCCTCATATTCCCAGCAGTCAGCTGGCTCCGTCCTGAGAGATCAGAGCACCTGAGGAGAAACAAAGCCAGGCAGAGTGGGCTGTGGAGCCAGTCACTGGAGCAGAGTAGAGCAGGCAGAGCAGAGCAGAGCAGAGTAGAGCAGGAACAGGCAGAGCAGAGCAGAGCAGGGCAGGAACAGGCAGAGCAGAGCAGGCAGAGCAGAGCAGAGCAGAGCAGAGCAGAACAGAGCAGAGTAGAGCAGAGAAGAGCACAGCAGAGCAGGCAGAGCAGAGCCGAGCAGACCAGACCAGAGCAGAGCAGAACAGAACAGAACAGGAACAGGAACAGAGCAGAGCAGAGCAGGGAGAGCAGGAACAGAGCAGAGAAGAACAGAGCAGAGCAGAGCAGGAACAGAGCAGAGCAGAGCAGGGAGAGCAGGAACAGAGCAGAGCAGAGCAGAACAGAGCAGAACAGAACAGGAACAGAGCAGAGCAGAGCAGAACAGAGCAGGGAGAGCAGGAACAGAGCAGAGCAGGAACAGAGCAGAGCAGAGCAGAACAGAACAGAGCAGAGCAGGAACAGAGCATAACAGAGCAGAGCAGAGTGGAACAGAGCAGGAACAGAACAGAGCAGAGCAGAGCAGGAACAGAGCAGAGCAGGAACAGAGCAGAGCAGAGCAGGGAGAGCAGGAACAGAGCAGAGCAGAGCAGAACAGAGCAGAGCAGAGCAGGAAGAGCAGGAACAGAGCAGAGTAGAGCAGAGCAGGAACAGAGCAGAGCAGAACAGAGCAGAACAGAACAGGAACAGAGCAGAGCAGAGAAGAACAGAGCAGAACAGAACAGGAACAGAGCAGAGCAGAGCAGGGAGAGCAGGAATAGAGCAGAGCAGAGCAGAGCAGGAACAGAGCAGAGCAGAGCAGAACAGAGCAGAACAGAACAGGAACAGAGCAGAGCAGAGCAGAACAAAGCAGGGAGAAGAGGAACAGAGCAGAGCAGGAACAGAGCAGAGCAGAGCAGGGAGAGCAGGAACAGACCAGAGCAGAGCAGAACAAAACAGGAACAGAACAGAGCAGAGCAGAGCAGGAACAGAGCAGAGCAGAGCAGAACAGAGCAGGAACAGAGCAGAGCAGAGCAGGGAGAGCAGGAACAGAGCAGAGCAGAGCAGAACAGAACAGAGCAGAACAGAGCAGAGCAGGAACAGAGCAGAGCAGAGGAGAACAGACCATAACAGAGCAGAACAGAACAGGAACAGAGCAGAACAGAGCAGGGAGAGCAGAGCAGAGCAGAACAGAGCAGAACAGAGCAGGAACAGAGCAGGGAGAGCAGGAACAGAGCAGAGCAGAGCAGGAACAGAGCAGGGAGAGCAGGAACAGAGCAGAGCAGAGCAGGAACAGAGCAGAGCAGAGCAGGGAGAGCAGGAACAGAGCAGAGCAGAGCAGTAACAGAACAGAGGAGGAACAGAGCAGAGGAGAGCAGAGCAGAGCAGAGCAGAGCAGAATAGAGAAGAACAGAGCAGAGCAGAGCAGGACAGAGCAGGAACAGAGCAGGGAGAGCAGGAACAGAGCAGAGCAGAGCAGGGAGAGCAGGAACAGAGCAGAGCAGAGCAGGAACAGAGCAGGGAGAGCAGGAACAGAGCAGAGCAGAGCAGGAACAGGAGGAGCCCTTCTTCAGCTTTCCTAATTGGCATTTTGGAATGGAGAACTGGGCTCCTGGGCCTTTCCTCTTAGGCAAGCAGTCTCCATGTGTGTGTGTGTGTGTGTGTGTGTGTGTGTGTGTGTGTGTGTGTGTGCGTGCGTGCGTGCGTGCGTGCGTGCGTGCGTGCGTGTGTGTGTGTGTGTGTCGGTGCCTGCTTGTCACAGTAGGAGAGCAGATGGGAGAGCAGGGGCCTGTGCTTCTCCAAGAGTCACCTTTGGACTTCATTAAAAAACTTGGCAAGGAGATGTTCTCTCCCTGCAGCACGTTTCCTCCCCCAGCCCCACTAGCCACAGGGTGAGAGCTGAGCTCCAGCTAGGAGCATTAACAAGAGGTGTGGGACCTGGAAAAACACAAGAGGAGGGGAGAGGGGGGACTAGAGTGCATCTAGCAGGACTCTTAGAATCTGCTTCAAGCTCCAGCCATGCACTTACAGCAACAAGTAGCTCCAAAGAGACAGACAGCTAGGCAGACCCAGCTGTCACAGGATGACTCCGGCAGAAACTGGGACACTAGCTTTGATGGTATTTCTGACTGATAACCCAGATCTACTTCCACTAAAGCCCCAGCACTCTGCTGAGGGCTACATCTGAAGGTCACCTCTTCTGCCTCCTGACTCACATTAGCATCGCGCACCACTCAGAGGAATGAAGTTGTAGAAACTTTGGTGAGGTCTCTGGTGTCTCCATCTCTCCTCTGTCTGCTTAAGTAGCTGTCAATCTAAAGGTCAGAGGGAGCGATGTCATCTTTGGCCCGGTGGCAGCCACTGACTGACTGCTGCCTAATGAGGTAACCAGCCAGGAAGGGGTTAAGCCCGCAGCTCGCCTTCTTTCCCAGGGTCTCAAGTGCCTCTCCTTTTATTTTGATAACAAGCCATCAGAGCTCATCTCCCAGCAAGAGTGGCCACAGTCCCACTGGCAATTAATCTGCTGTCAGGACACGCTGTGATGCCTGTGATTCCTCTCTCTAGAACAACAACGGCAGTGTCGCTGTCGTCATCAGCGCTAGCCACACGGGGAGCTGAAAAACCAATCTCTAGTGATGTCGGAAGCAACCATCCCCTTGGTTTCTCAGGAAACACACACACACACACACACACACACACACACACACACACACACACACACACACCAGCCCCATGCTTTTCAGGTTCCTCTAGGTAAATAAACCCCATATCTTAGAAGTCCTACACGGCCAGACAGAACCCAAATGATCACATTCAGAAAACTTCATGACTCTATTATTCACCTTCAGCATTATCATAAATAACTGAAAAAGTCATCCACAGTATGGCTGTCTAACAGTATCGTGTGTCACACAAATCCTATGTGCCTGTCATCTACACCCCAGAGTGCCATACAGAGTGACTGTACAGCCTGATACAGTATTCCCTGGAGAGAAGGTCCTATATGCAGCCTGATACAGTATTACCTGGAGAGAAGGTCCTATATGCAGCCTGATACACTGTTCCCTGGCGGGAAGGACCTCTAGAGGGTGAGGTGAGCTGAGAGGTTGCAAGCTAGGCGTGATGTTGATCAGCCTTCATTAATTTAGCTGATTAACAAATACAATACAAGAAGCTTTTTACAAGAAGTACTTCTACTTAATACTCGAGCTAAGCCATAACCTATTGGTTTCTAGTCAACTGTTGGAATTGTAGCTACAAGCAGAAAACATAATTACTCAAAACAGCCCTAATGATTGTCAGAACGATCTGTATGAGGGACATCTCATGGTGACATTGAAATGAGGTAAAACATAACAAAATGTAAAACTATTCCTTTAAGCCTTTCATATGATCAGATACAAGGCAAAGAGAAAACAGTTAAAGCCACAAACAGTCCAGGAGCAGAGAGAGAGAGAGAGAGAGAGAGAGAGAGAGAGAGAGAGAGAGAGAGAGAGAGAGATGTTGGGTGGAAGAGGGGAAAGCTGTCACTGTTAATTCCCTGCTTGAATGTTGTCCATCTCCAGCTTCTCCATGGTGGGAAACCAGAGGGCACCATCTCCTGCCCGTCCCGTCCCTAACAGGCAGCTGCACCTTTGCTTCAGCACAGAGTGCATAGCCACCTCCACAGCCCCAAAACATGATCCTACCTAGAAGAGTGCAGGCCAACCAGCAGCGGGCAGGCAGGGCTGGGTGGAGAGACTGACTAGCTTTACTCCATTGTAACTGCTCTGTATTTGTAAGTGGGATCAACCGAGGGGGAAATCTCAAAAGAAGGCCAGATATAGAGAGGAACAAGTGCACTCTCTTCATTCTAATTATAAACACACCAATATCAATCATACTAGTGTTACCCCATTGAAATGGGCAGATCTCCAGCTCCTAGCTTCAAGTGCCTTTGGAGTGTGTGAACTCATTATTTCAGTAAATTGAGAGAAATGAGACGAGTCTCCATGCTTTTATAGAGTCATTGTAGAGACAGACAGACAGACAGACAGACCGTTAGCAGGTGTACGGGTGTCTTAGTCTTATGCTTGTATAGAGTCATTGTAGAGACAGACAGACAGACAGACAGACAGACAGACAGACAGACAGACAGACAGACAGACAGACAGACAGACAGACAGACAGACAGACAGACAGACAGACAGACAGACAGACAGACCGTTAGCAGGTGTACGGGTGTCTTAGTCTTACCTTCGGTTGAGCGCGTCGAGGAAAGGCAACCTTAGGATCAATCTAGGAACAAAGACAAACAAACACAGATATCACCTAAGTCACAAAGATCAAAAGCATAATTCCTCAAAAACAAGAGAAAATGTATTAGTTTTACATTTATGGAACACTACAGTGATTATGACACCAACATTTTGAAAAGCTCAAGGAAATGGATTGATCTCTGATTGGTAATTCCATGTGATGCATGCGGTCTAGTTCATTTTACAGCATAAGCCCCAGTGGCACAACGATGTGCAATAGGAAACGTAGCTTTCTCCAATTTAAACTGAAACAATTACTTGCACCAGTGTCAAGCTGGTTTCTCCTCCATTTTACACAGCTCCTTTGAAATGAGACTTTTTAAACAAACTCACTCAAAGCTGACTAGTGGACGGGAAAAAACAAACACATCAAAGTGTTCTCAGAATGTTATATATTCACGTATCAATCTGGTGTGTCATTCACTAGGTATACCTATTGGTTTTCATTAAGTCAAACGCTTTGAGCATATGTGAGAGGGGATTTGATCTATCTAACAACAGATGGACCATCCCTCCCTCGGCTATCCATATGTACTACAGTCTTTATGTGCTGAAACAGCTGGAGGACACACCTGAGCTCTGGGGCAACACATTTCATTATCTTATTATTATTAGCATTATTATCCCATAGGTGAAAATAGAAAAAAATCTAAACTGATCATTTACTCAACAAACAACTAAGATCTGTGCCAATGGATTCAGCCAGCGATTAATTTGATCTTTGTAGATGAGGATCTTTAATAAAGTATTGTGAAAGAGGGACTGTTTTTCCTCTCTTCTACATTGTTTTCTTTTTAGTTAACATTCTATATCTTTCTAAATCAAGTCAATTAAAAAAATTAACTCAATAATAGCCCAGTATGTCAACCCTGCTCATTATGAATTCCTTGTAATGATTTGTTTTAGTAATTAGCTGTAAGCATAATAAATCCAACATCAATTACTTTAGGGAGCTGTACCCGTTTGTAGCCACACCGTGAATATCAAAGTGTTCTGTCATAGGTGATATGAATTCCCTTTCAACCCTATAGCCCAGTCACAAAAAATCCTTTTGCCTTCATGTAAGACATCGTTTTCCTTTCTTCCTGCTTAGAGAATGTGATTATAAAAATGTACTTCTTCAGTTTAACTTTTATCCTTCCAAAATATTGCAATTATGAACGCAAATAATTAGGGTATCAAATGGCAAAAAACATATCTTTTTGAAATATTCACTTAACTGAAACAGCCTTTTAATACAGAAATGTGTCCAGGTGAACCCAACATCAGAGTAGCCATGTTAGGTAAGGAGAAGTTTGTGCTTATTGCAGGATTAAGCTTGTAGCACCACAACATTTTAGCTCACAGCCTAGGAAGTGAATGGCTCATTTGAGATGTTCACCAAAGGGGTGGAGTAGAGGGGATTCAAACTATTTGTTTTCATTCTGCTCAATATTCATTTAAATGTAAAGTTTAAATGGGAGTTCAATGTAACAGTCAGAGCCCAGGATGTGTGTTTCCCTCTGCGTCTCTAAACCACAGTCTGTCACTAGACATAGTCCATCTGAACTGGAATGGGAAGATCAATTCTATTTTGACATTAAAGGTTTCAGCCTGGCAACAAGAGAATACTGCTAAACCCGTGACAGAACAACCAATTACATTCAACAAGGCATAATAAGAATAATAAAAATAATAATCATCATTAAGATTATTTTGAATCACTGTGACTAGGTTGCAGAATTGAACATAACATCCCCAGTGTAAAAAGCCCATTGAGTTTTGGCTCGTTCTTTAAAGTAGGTATCGCAGGCTCATAAAAGAGAATAAAGCAAAATGTCTTTGTGTCTCCCTTTTATCTGCTCCAGCTCTATCCTGCATGGCCTCAGAGGGCCTCCTCACTGTGCGATAGCAGCAGATCAGGGCAGCAGGCAATTGCTTACATCCTTAGTTCAGATCTTTCAAGAGGATTTCATACATTATTACAGCTTCTGGGTAACCTCTTATGCTCGCCTAAAAGATATTTCTCTTCAGGATGAAGTGTTTTTTAAATGGAGAAAATGGTAGTAGTGTGTGTATCTGTGGTGTACATGAAACATAAACAAAGTGGATAGTGTTTAGTTAGGAGATGCAATACTACAGAATGTGGCCAGTCCAAATATTTGAAAGGCCCGTTCAAATCAATGAAACATGCACAAGCGATGACATTTTCAACCAGACACAGAATTATTGGAGTACACATATTTCAGGACAACTTTAACCCTTTATTGAGCTTAAAATGGGAAAATATTCAACGTTCACGTCAATGGTCTGCTGCTCTGAATGCTGTGGAAACCTATAAACTTTTAAAAAAGATTTTGTTATACCAACGGGGATCTGCGAATGGTTGATTGGGTGTGACACAGATAATAGCTAATGTCGGAGTTGCCTGCCTGAACTAGCTCTGCCATGGCATCGCCTCATTTTCAGCTGAAATAAACCATTGTTTTGGTGACAGAGCTGATTTAAATGTTATACTGACACATAAGCAACAATTTGGCTGATTTGCAATCCTGACAAGTTCATGAAACCAGTAACAGTTATCCCAGAAAAGAAAAGACAATTTATTTTGTATGTTTAGTAGAATAAAACTTAACATGTTATCGAAGCTGAATTAAGGAAATGAATAAAGTGAATTGAGGTAGAATGATCTATGTTGGTGCCAAAACACCGTCTCTAAATGTTTTGGTAAAGTTGTCTTATTACGTAGGTCTAAATCTTAATATCTTGACATTTGAGCATGCAAAACATTTTATCATGCTTTCAGACGAAGAACAGATACTGGAGCTATCAATGAAAAAGTAAATGCAGACTTGCAAAGTATGATATTGAGCAAACCTTTTGCAACTGAGAAAGATTCACTTATATAAAGAAGATTCAAGAATATGCCAAGCCGTAAGCAATCACAAATCAAAGATTCAAATGTGCCTACCAAAAGGACCATCATTCAATATGTTTTCTTCTTGCCTATCTGCCAGGTCTGGATTAAAACGACTCCGCAACTTCATCAGTTACCTTGCTGTGAAAACCTTTTCAAATGGCAAGTCCAGCCACTCTCAAAAGGTCACCCCGAAGTGACCCCAGATTGAGAGCTGGAGGATAGGCTTTCCAATTCTGGAGAATTCCATAGGTTAAACCAACTCTCTTAACCCCAAACAAACCAACCCTCCTCCAGTGTGGCTACAATGATTTATTTTTCAGTGCTGTTATTACCAGCATTCAATAATGAATTTTAACATTGATACTATTCTGTGCAAACGTCAGCTAATGTATGATGCACCCTATATAAAAAACCTCACACAGGAAAACACCCAGCGATTGCAAACGGACAATCTAACGAGCAGTCAACTGGATTACGGAGGAAGATGACAACAACAATGGCCTCCTTTGCATGCTGACAAAGTGGCCCTTTTCAGCGGCAGCAGACCATCGGGAGCAATCAAATGTCGATTTTTACCAGGCTTTGTATTAATGAAAGCTAACCTCACATTTTATTCCTCAATTACTCATATCGCGTACTCACCCAGGCACGCACACACACACACACACACACACACACACACACACACACACACACACACACACACACACACACACACACACACACACACACACACACACACACACACACACACACACACACACACACACAAACAAAGGTAAACCACTCTGCTTATACAGAAAATCTGCTGTGCTTTGAGCATAAACCGATTCCATTATCATGTTATTGTCAATATCACAACACATGTATACACGTGCAAATAAAAGCAAACAACATGTTTTTTTAATACATAAATAAGCCTTAATTTCTCTGCCTTCATACTTTAAGCTTTTGAAATTAACCCCGACTCTAACTAGAATCTTGTAATATAATAGACAATATTTGGGATTCAGTATTTATGTCTTATTTTAGAGCTGATAAAGTTTAACAAAAAGGCTCTTGGGCCACATCTCAATTATTACAGACAACGCAGATATTCATGGTCTTGTTTTTGATCCAATGTAACATTATTTTTTTGTGTAGTAGCCAGTTCACAGAGAGGCAATGAAATCAGTATCAGATTCTATACAGAACACTGCAGAAACAGCTTTCAGGTGCTCCTTTAGTTTTTTGAACATTCAAAACCAGATCCCCCGCCTCTTTTCGCTTTCAAGTATCAACCATCAAGTATCACCAATCAGCTAAGGACAGATGTGCAACAAGTTAGCGCCACTTTCCCTCCTTCTTCACTGTAATTGTAGCTTGCCTGCTGAAGAACAATGTCTGTCTTTCCAAATATAACAGAGAGATATATATATTCTCCCGGTTAAACTTGCTTTTGTCAGAGGTGAACAAACAAAACATTTACTTCACAGCATGCTCTGTTCCATTTCCAGGGCTGTTGTGAGCATGACTGGGTATCACCACCCACTGTGCTCACATCTCACACAAATATGATTGCAGCTAAATGCTATCTAATCCACCACTACCAGACAGCTATTCAAAAATTACTGACAAACGCAATAATCCATCTGCCAAATTTCAAAGAGCAAAAACAACATGACAGTTAAATGTTTTTCATGAAATAAGGGATGTGCTTCATTGATTAACATGGTTGTAATGAAATTCACCAATAACCGAAATTATAAGGCCATTCTCTAAAGCAAGAAAAGGACAATTTGGCTGATGTGCAATTCTGACCTATCCACAAGTTTACGGTAACAATAAAAAGCATAGAGAATCGTATGTATAATAAAAATAAACTATTATAAATTATTACAATTGAATTATAATTATTTATTCAAATATTATAAGTTATTATTTGGTGGTAGGCAACAGCAGTGATACATATTTAAATGGTTACTTTAACAGAGGTTATTCCACAGTGAACCCAATTGCGGATTCAGGTTCTATTTTTTCTACATGGTAATTAGAGTAATAGTTTAATGGAACCATCATGAATCTAAACAATCAATCTTGTGCTGACAGTGTTTATAAATCTGTTGCAGCAGTTCTACTGTCATCAATGCACATCAGTTGTTTGTGTTTTTGCTGAACTACTGCCTTTCTGAAATATCAGAAGGCATTCATAGAGAGTAAGAGAGAAGGAGAGAGAGAGGTGAAAGTCCCTTATTGAAACGTTCTAGGATGTATGCAGCTGCTCTCTGCACATGTGGCCACATCAGAACCTGAGAGGGGAAGCGTCTGCTCCAGTTTACCAAATGGAAATTGCACTACTATAGTACTGTTTTCCTACCGTACCCAGTGGTCATAGACGACAAAGGACTTGCTTCCCCCTAATCAAACCAACTGGATATTAAAGAGGTCATTCACTACACCATGGCAGGCTACTGAAGTTGCCTATGTAGGTGTAACAAATGTTATAAAACGTGATACAAAAAGAGGTGAATACAAGAAACATAAATCATTACCTACCGTCTTTGAGTCTAATTCGTGGTGTGGTTGAGCTAAAACTTTATCTACACTGGCAGCATCTGCAAATGTGACGAACCCAAATCCTCTGAAAAAGAAATAAATAAACACACATTGCCACCTTAAACCAAAAACCATACATTAAAAAAAAAAGAGCAAAATAAACAAGAAGATAACTATGTTAGTACTACCATGACATATAATTATAATATATTTGTATTAAAGTCGAAAGGAAAACAGTAGATTGCAGATTAATACTTCTTAAAAACGGATTCCTAACCTTATTGACAAGCTAATTCTATGGAGTAGGGATACTGCAGGTTAGTCCCAGTCAATGTCAAAATGCCTTTGCCTGCAACTAGGCTACAGAAATCGCTGAATCTGAGTTTATCTGTATCGCTGTGAAACGCGGGACAGACACACTGACCGGATTAAAACCCGGACATGGACATAGTGTACACACACGCTTGACAACCTGGCGAAAAAAGTAAAAACCAATTACCTGGAACGTTTTGTCGTGGGGTCTCTCATCACCATACATTCTCTTATTTCTCCGAATTTGCTAAAATAGTCTCTAAGGCTGTCTGTGAATAAAGGAAATATTTCGGCCAATTAGTTAACAGAAAAACATATTGAAATAGTAATTTTGATGTAAATGATTAAAATACGTCCGATACACATAGGGGTCGAATAGAGGACTTTAGATCATTGGAAATCAAAAATAACCTTGCACGCACACAAGCACTCCACATATCCCATCCAGCTACTGCAGAGTACACATAAACAGACCAATCGCAAACTGCAATGTCAAGCAAACGATTTTAAAAACATAATTTCAACAACAACAACAATGTCAACGTCAATGTAGAATTATAATTCTCACCTGGTGAGGTTTGCCAGCTGAGGCCACCGATAAACATTTTACTGTAAGAACAAAACATATCAGAAGTGAGTCCAGATGTCAGATCGGCCATTTTGAGGACTAACTACTTATAATGCGATCTTAATGAATATGAATAATAGTAAACATTGGCACAATAGTAGTAATGATATTGTATCTTCAAAAAGGGGGAGGCCACACTTGATACTGTATCGTGCCATCGCAAAACTGAAGCTGTTTCGAACTGCATCCGGACACAGTCGAATGGATATGTGCGTATTGCTGAACTCAATCTAGAACGGCATTCGAATATTCAAGATATTTTAACATGAAAAATTCAATCTGCAGATTAAAAAAGAAAAAAACATAAATCTTACCCTGGGTCATGTTGTGAATCATTTGGACTTCCCGGTGTTGCTTGACTCCCGTCTCCTTCCATATCTAACCAAACTATAGGCAGTAACTACAGTAACAAACACACACACTGATACGGCAAAAGCTATGCAAAGCCCCGCTATGAGAATGTTACAGAGCCGGGAATGGAATCGTCACACGTGGGATCAGCTCAGGCTAGCTCCCTCCCTCACTCAGCATGCCCTCCCTTAGCCCATAATGGGCGGGGCATGGGCCTGTCAGCTAACCAATCCAATTGACGTCAATTCAGAAAATCTGCAAAATCTCCCCCTATTGGCCAAAGAGCCTATGACTAAAATGTGACAATTTTTTACAATGTTACATTAACTTAACGATGGTAATGCAAATGATATGATGATACAATGTAGTGCAAATTTTTGTGGCTTGTGTATCACAGAAAAATCCAATCATTTTCACTGCACAAGTTACCTTGAAAGGCAGGGGTAACAGGCTTACAATCACTCAACACAAATACAATACTTTCAATGCATTCTCTTACTTTTCTTTCACTTTATGATTGCAAGATCAAGCTTATATACAACAAGAAAACCTTTTTGAATGTTTCTATGTTGTTTCACACTCCTCATTCTTGGGGATTCATCTTATGGTGACAAGGGACTGTAGAGAAAATACAGTAGGTGTTGCCACAGTCTGATCACTGATTAAGGGTGAGAAATGGATAGTGCAGCAAAGATCAACTGTCTAAATGTCTTGTCTAAGACGTTGCTCCCTTCGGCGCCTAAATCAGTCTACTGATCTACCGGCACTGTAGGCTGTTTTGCTCGTTTGGAATCCGATTTTTACCGACTTATCTTGTTGCAATTTAACAAGACCAAAATTGTATTAAATCTTAGGATAAAATATAATGGGTGAAAATAGAATTGATTCAACAGTAGCCTCTGAATATGCATGTTTGCCTATTTTCATGAAATCTCAAGACTAGTGCTCAAGGCTGAAAACCGAGTGGATATTCAAGTAATGACACTGTGATTGTTTATTTCCTTCCTAGACTTTAAGATACAGTATAAAGACACGTGCACTCATACGAACACGCACTCGCGCGCGCGCGCGCGCACACACACACACACACACACACACACACACACTCACACACACACACACACACACACACGCACATTAAATGCAATATCATGCCTGCCAGCATGCATGCAAACCCACTCGCAGTTAGTTTCTTCTAATTGCTGATTTTTGTTTACAAAGACACTTCTGACATTCAATGTAACTAACAAACGATTAAAAATGATCAAAGACATTTGCAATAACCGTGATGTCCTATCTTATATATTTAAAGTCCTATACCAATTATCAATATCTAATAATCATTGCATTAATCGCGCCTGCAATTTTCTGTGATGATTCGAAATTGCCAAGGGTATTTGTGGAGTTACAGTGCTAACCTGAGGAAAAACTAACCAAGGACTCAAACTTCTAAAAACCTCTTACAACATGTTGGACAAAGCTTAAAAAAAATACCTTCTGCTTTCTTCTTTTCTCTCTCACATTTAAAAATGTTGCCTGACTTAAGACCAACGGTGAAGCAGACACCATGACGATCGATCACAAAAATCCCAGTTGCTGATGTAATAAAATAATAGAGTTATCTGTCCCAGGTTTTCTAGCCAGTAAGTATTTTCTTTAATCTGAACAGCCATCAGTGTTAAGGGACTTCTGTTAAGTGAGCATATCAGACAATATACAGCATTCTAAAATGTGATACAAAAACAGGTGAATACAAGAAACATAAACCATTATGGCATGACAGACAATATTTTAGCAGTTTCCTCCTAACCAGACATCAGGCTTCTTAATTGAATTAGAATCTAAAAGGAAAATATGTAATTATATACAAATGCAGTCACAAAGGCCTATGTGTTTGAATAATGACTTTGGTCTAGTTATGCATAATTTTTTCAAGAGCTATGTACATGTTTTTAAGACATCAATGAGAACATTTGACTTATCTTAGGTTAAAGAATTAGTTAGCTTAGATGAAAGTTTTGAATGTTCATACTTTACCTAGGTTTAAAGATTACATATTGCCTTGCAACCATCATATATTTTTATTACATAATATTCAGCACAGTAAGAGAACGCAACGATAGTAACAGTTTACTATTTTCTGGTTTGTCCCCAGCACACCTGTGGTCTCCATTAAATTCCAGTTTACTTACTAATCAATTGCAGCTGTAAATTACACTTGTGGGGTGCTGTAATGAAACAACATTAGGCACATCCCTTGCTTGGTATTATTAATAAAAAATGTACTATTGTTCATAATAATTATGCAAGACTTTCATGTAAAGTCTCTCTGTTCAGCTTTCACTTCTTTTTAATTAATTCTTAGAATGAAATAACAAAATGTGTTCGTACAATGACTTGGATTGCTACTGCTGTTGGCTGCACAATTGAAACATCATGGATTGAAGCAATGACTTGAGTATCAGGACAAAAGAAAACGCATTCATGGAACTCAAAGTGAGAAGACCTTTGCTAATCCTTCAATGTTTTGCGACTGCTGGTGGGGGAGTTTGTGTGCCATTATGAACCATGGAGATAGTGAGGAATGAAAGTGTGACTGCACTAATCAATGGGGTCTTGGAAGAGGCTTCTTTTAGGCCTACCCTCCGATGATCTTTTTAACATGCCACATGCCTTTAGTTAGTGTCAAAGACACTGGCGCGCGCTATCATGAGGCCTCTCTGAGGGAATTGTTGTGCACGGCCAGTGATTTTGTATATTGTACAATAAATAAAGGACTATAACCACGCATCCAGCTAATCCATACCTTTATTTGAATATTACATGTTCATACAAATAAAGTAGCAACATAAATTCCCAAAACATGTTAGTGACATGAAGCAAAATAATAACACACAACCAAAATAGAAATATAAAGGCTTCAGCATTTTGTACAAAAAAAACAACTTATATTCATCTAAGACGTATTCAAATCACACTTTAACACAGCAAAACATTTTAGGACAAGGACAGGCCTGAGCATTTGAAACACAGCGATCTAGAATTAGTTCTTATTTTATATACAAAAAAGTGGCTTATGTCTGGTTGAAAAATATAATTAGACTTGAGAAAAGCGATCAGGAAACAGTCTTTGCAGGAATAACAGAACAGGCATATGTACTTTAAGCTGTTAAACCGTAAAGGCAAAATACTTGGCTTCAGACTCCATCTACTGGACAAGTTAGGCTGTCATGTCTGTACCTCTTTTCAAACATTGTTAGTTTCATTGAGCCACTTTCAGATGGTTTACAAGCTGTTTCAAACTAACTGGGCTTAAATTGCTTGCATGAAACTGGCCTGGAATTACCATACCACTCAATTGAAAATTTCTTCTGCATAGACAAAATGTTAGACAGGAGTGTAAAAAGACTGTTGCTGTAGCTAAAGAAACATTTGACATTATATTTCGTTAGGCCAGTGTATGATGGTTGTTAGGAACGATGAAGTAAAATGTTTGAAATGCCAGGATATTATAATTTCCTAGTTTTCACTAAATAAACACCATAACACTGAGGAAATCCAAGCTGACAGTAAAATCAACCAAAGGACATCAAACAATCGACATGATGGAAGAGTTGTTTCCATTAGGAAAGCTAGTATGAAGTACTAAAATGTATGCAGTGCAATAAGTATGCAGTATTTCATTATAGAATTGAAGAATGCGAGTTGCCAGAGAGCATTTAGTCATCAAAACTAATATCACGCCCTCTCGTCTTGATGAATAAACAGTACTTACTATAAATACAGCATGTACACACTGAACTCTGTGACAAATCTACATATATAGGATAATTATCAAGCCATATTTTAGATGAATGAAAGCATAAACAATTATATTTAGAATTTAGCAGAATATATTTATTGACCTGATCTTTGAAAATGTATCTTTCCAATTTTTAAAGGAATAGTTCAATATGGTGGATGTTTCACCTGGTGGTGATTTTTGCCTACTCGAACAGATAGTTTCTTGGTCTGTTCTTGAGTAAATGCATTTTTCAGTTTATAATCAACTATTAGCATTGTAGCTAAAAGTGGAAAATAATATTTACTCAAAAACAGGCTGAATGGGTGCAACATCTCAGAGACTACCTTTTACTAAGGTAAAAAACAATCTAAAATCCTGAACTATTCCTTTAACATCTCATATTTAGAAGCGACCGATTTGATGCAACTCTTATTTTCTGCCACAAAACAGGCAACCATGACAACTCGATAGGATGATATCATTGTGATATGATATGTTTTTCATATACATTTTATGAACTATTGCCCTGCCCTAAACATTTTGCTTCCAGGAATGCATTGCATTCAAACAGTACATCTTCAAAATATAATTACATGTCAAGTTGAGAGAAACAGAAAAACGGATAGAAACAAAGATTGTTCCTTTTGTGCAAAGTAGGTTTGAGGAAGCAGAAATGAGGGCAGCAGTCCTGAGGGGATCCTTGAGAACACGGTGGGGTGAACTGAGGACAGAAAGGCAGCTCCTCACGGTGCAGGACTTTTGATCCAGCTGCACAGCCCTCTCTCCACCAGAGTCTGGTTCACCGCCACCAACTGCAAAACAACACCACCTCATCATTAGCATCGCCTCTTGACACACTAGCCCAAAAGCCCACCTGTCTGCTTAAAGCTACACAAGTAGGTCTCCTACCTGGCCCCCATCCCGTCTCCAGAGCTGTACCAAGGGAATACCACTGCAGTGGAGACCAATGACCTGACCGTTGGTACACAACATATGGATCAGGTCATCATGCTGACGGCACATTCAGTCTACTGCATAACAGGGGATTTTACAAACCTGTGCAACTAACGGCTGTCCTCGTGTGAGCTCCTCCAGGGCTGACTTTGCCCCTTCTCCTGATTGTCATCAAACAGTAGAAATATCATCACAGATTTTGGATTACTTTTGATCCCAACTTATCATTAGAATTAATGCTATATTTTCATCTATGAAACATAACTATTATGAAGTTATCCAGCAACCTACCTGCTAGTGGTGCGATATTCTCCAGGATGACTTCAGAGGCTTGGAAAGGTAATGCCACAAAGTCAGATCTGTAAGGGAAGCATAACTCTGGGTTTTATCCTAGCAGGGAGAGTCTGCTCCACATGTCCTGGGGATTAGAGGGGCTCACCTGATCTGTCGGAGAGTTCCCATGTTGACCGTGTCATAGCCTCCGTAGTCCACGTAGCGGACCTCCACCTCCTGGGAGGCCAGGCTGGAGCTCATCACCTGGGCTCTGTACCAGGCTCCCGCCGGCCTTTGGGCAGCACAGATCACACCTACTGCGAGAAACAGAGACGCTAATAGCTAAGCTGACCAGTGCACACAAACAAGAGGTCCCGTTCCAGTCCATTTCAGGTATTCTTATCCATTTGTCTAGCACTAGGAGTAAGGAGATGTTCTTTTAGAGTGACTGAAACCACCAGCAGGGTTCAGCTGTCCTGTACCTTCGGCTGGGGCTGGCAGTGTGGGGCAGCCCGGCTGGGAGTAGCACAGCGCCATCTGCTGGTCCAGACTTGGCAGAGCATAGAAGGTGGGATGAGTGTGCTGCTGCAGGAAGACATAGTTCCCTGAGGCCACCTGCACCACTGTCACCTCCACTGACACCCCACGGGGGAGCAGCAGCTGATGGAGAGAAAACCTATGAGTGGCACGCAATGGCCAGGGCCTTGGTTCTAAGCTCCTATGATATGCGTTTTGGTGCCCTTTACCCAGGAAGTGATGGGCAATGCGGGCAGACTGGCCACTGGAAGCTGGGCGTAGCAGTTGATCAGCTCCAGATCCTTGAACTTGAGCCGGATCAGATCCAGAGTGGTCTCCACCTGATGCTGTGTGCCTGGAGTCAGAGACAGGACAGGATCAGGTGGACATTTCAACTGACCACTGAAGACGAGGCGAGGTCCCCCAGATGGAATGATTCAAAATGGTCAGGAACAATAATCTGTGCCAAAGAGCAACCAGACACCGAAAACAAATGTCTTTCTGCTTAAAAGCAATGTATTTAGAACTAAGTATAAAACAACAATCCGTCCCCAAAAAAAAATAAAGATTTTATTGCAAAATATTTTGTATTTTTCTATCTTTTAATCTTAGCCATTGTTTTGAAAGCCATCACCTGTATTTATTTCTCAAGTCTTTGGGACCTTTTCAGAACCCGTGTGTTGATAACATCCCTCTGTAAGGGAGTACCGTAGCTAGAACACAAGGTGACAGTGGTACCTTCAATGTGACAGATCTGCACCTCCTGTGTGTAGGGCAGTGTAGTGACGAACACCTTGGCTCCGGACGTTTCCTTCAAGTAGCTCACATAGCGGCCCTGCTTCCCAATCAGACGACCCACCAGGTGCTGCACAGCCAGGGAACAAAGAAACAAGTCAAAATAAAAACATTACTGTTCTACAATGAATTAAATAATACATTTGGTTTGCATGTGTCTGGTTAAGAACAACAAAGTTCTCTACCCGTTGTCTATCCTAAACTACTGAGGGCTCAGCTTGCTCCAGTGTAACTAATACACAGCCTTCACTGTGTGTGTGTGGTCTACATACTGTATGCATATTTATATAGCGCTTTCCAAATACAAAGCACTTTACATGAGGGGCACAAATGACGCAGCACTGAGAAAAAGGAGTAGAAAAAGACATTGACAATAGAACGACATAGGGGCCATTGACAGAACAAGCAGCTGAAGCTAGACACAAAGGAGAGCTGGAAGTGCACAGCAGAGGGAGGAGTGAATCAGTGAAGAAGAGTTAAAAAGGTGAGTTTTGAGAACAGACTGGAAGGTTGTAATGGTGTCTGGTGTCTCTGTCCAGAGCCTAGGCAGAAATCTGGAGAATGCTGTGTTGCCAAGGCTCTGGAGGTTTGATTTGTGGATGTGTGTTGGGCGACAATTCAAGATCTTATACTCCTTTTCCAACAAGGCTCTCGGCCAGGAAAATGGGTTCCAGGATGGCACCAAGTCCTTGCTGGTCTAGAACCAAGAACAGTTTACGTCAGGGGCTGGGGGCAGGATTATCAAGACCAACTATAACTTTGATCACAGCAGTAAATGAACAAATCGCTAGCAAACAGCTTTTAGCCTTTTTTTATAACACTGAAAACCTGTCGTAGTTAGTTGTTATAATGAGCTGATAGAATGACAGAAATAAAATCTAGCACATACTTCTCTCTGGTCGACACACCCCCTCCAATTCAATTGAGGTCATGCTGGGGACTGATCATGATCCATAGAATGCTGAGCGGTCGGGACACTGTATTGGTCATTTTGACAGCCATATCTTGGATGTTTTCAACCTGTGTGTTTACTTTTGTGGCAAAGATGGACATTTTAAAGATTGTTGTTTGAATTGATTTGAGTTTATATTCTGGTATTCGGGGGTGTCGCCAGAACTGTGGGACCCCATGAAAAAAAACTACCAGGCTTCTAACATACATCACATCAGATTGAAATTAGGTACGGAGCAATACTTAAAAGTTTACATTTAAACCTAAAACCATAAACTACTGCTGGCCTATACTACAATTGTGCAGATACTAGTTTCCAACATCATCCAGTAAGCATTGCATTACCTGCCAATGCCTAACATTTTTTACGTTACATTACTGTCATTTAGCAGACACTTTTATCCAACGTGACTTAAGTGCTTTCAACAAGAAAAGGTCCATAAAACCACAAGTTAGGAAGATAAGATTATGAACCCAAACATTTTTGGGTGAAGCATTAATTTAACAAAAAGCTGTCTGTGTCATGAGATTTTTATGATGTTTTATTATAATTAACAACATAATCGGTGACTTATTTTAATCATATGGTATATTAGTCAGTTTTAATTAAGAAATGACCAACGATCCATGATTTAGATAAAAACATCTATTTGTAATTCTTATAAACAAGGCTTATAGCACTTCTGCATTTACAATTCCTAAATACATCCGAAATAAGGAGTGAGTCCACTTTAGGTAGCTTAGGGTGGCCATTTCCATCACACCATGAATGTTAGATTTTCTAACGCTATAGATGACAATGCCATTTTCCCTTTGGATTTACCTATCAAGCTAGCTATATTGGCTTACTAGGCTACTCAGTTCTGCAGGCCGTCTGCGCTGACTTACCACTCAACTTTCTCATCGTTATGTTTTGTGCAGAAAATCGTGATTAGCAATTGTTTCCCAGAATTTGGCTTTATGTCCATTTCCTTCGGGAAACCCTATTTCGTTTCTATGGGGGGCAGAGTGGTTAGGAACGCTTAGGCTAACTGTCAGATCACTGTTTGTTATTTGGTTGTTTTTGGACCGAACCATGTGAATTAGTGTTGGGGGGAGTGGGGTTACAAACAGGTTGGGTAACTTGGGTATAGCTGATTAAGGTGATACGTTTAAATTTTCATGACATCTTGTCATTTTACATTCTGTCTTACATTTTTTTATAACAAATAATAATGAAATCATTTTCTAAACATTTAGGGCTCCCTACCAGGCTAGGGCCCCATGAATCATTCCTGGCCTCCCCCCCTTAACGACACCCCTGCTGGTATTGCATGCCTATATTGGGCACTGGCCACTGTGACCGATGGAAAAGAAATGTTTCTCAATAAGATTGACAAATAGGTTACTTCAGACAGTAGCGTACACTTAAACAATAGCCTAGATGGCCTACATAAAACAGTCAAGCACTTACAGGAAAAACGTCCGTGCCATGTATTTTCTACAATTAACAATATTAAATGATAAAGCTGTGTCAACATAACAGTAGAAAACTAGCACCCAAGTTAACGTGGTCATTTAAATTTATTTTTTATTTTTCGTTGTTTGACCAGGAAAGTCCAACTGAGCACGAGTGCTGATTTGCAGTGGCAACCTGGCCCCATAGGGGGACATTTACAAACTCCAGTTCTATGCCAGTGCCTGGTCAGGGCATCGACAGGATTAAGTCCTAAACATGTTTTTATTTTGGTGGGAGGAAACTGGAGCACCCGGCAGAAACCCATACAAACACGGGGAGTACGTGCAAACTCCACACAGAAAGGACCTGGATCGAACCCAGGACCTTCTTGCTGTGAGGCATCAGTGCTAACCACTGGGCCACCATGCTGCCTAAGCTTTACAGCTTTACCTAACTGTAAAACCAGCATATAAAACCAAAGTGTTTTGCAAATATAACAGCACACTTGTTGGACAAGATACAACATTTCAGACCATTAAAAAACGAAATTGCTTACACAAAAAATAACTTGTTATTCTCCCGACGTTGGAGAAGTGCGATAGGTCCGCCATTAAATGTAACAATAAATAAATAAATGTAGAGATAAATAATGAAATACTGTAATATATAGCTAGATTAATTAAATAATGAAATACTGTAATATATAGCCAGATTAAATAATGAAATACTGTAATATATAGCCAGATTAATTAAATAATGAAATGTACAAAGATAATTAAGTGATACATTTAATTTCAGTTAACATTTAACGTTAAATGTAATTAATAATTTAATATTAATAAACAATGAAAATACATACATTTCCCTGAGCAAATGCGAATGTGATGTGTCGCAGTGATTGGAGCGCGCAGAACCTGCCCCGCAGCACAAGTGGACCGCGCTACTGACCGTTTGTTGACAGGGGTTTTTTAAACGTTTCTTGGAAGAGTGGCTCACCTACCCAGTTGTGAACATTTAGTGAGTTATTGTAAAGGAGAACTAGAAAATGCATTTCCATGAGCAAATGTGAATGTCATTGTCTTGCAACGATTGAACGGAACACATCAGGATGGTGGGCTCAAGCCTGGTTTATACTTCTGCGTGAGAGCGCTAGCGAATGTAAACGTTCATTTGGCGCTTACGTTCGCACAGTAGTTTGCCTACATACTTCAAAGCAAGTCTAACGGGCCAACAAGGTGGCAGTGTCGCATTCAGTAATCCAGAATGTACACAAAACCATAGAAGAAGCACAGAGACGGAAACTCATGTCCTGGGAAAGTATAAACAAAGAGAGCGAAGGTTGCTCACTGCTTTTCATATTTTCTTAAATCAAATTCATTTATAGAACATGTTTAAAACAAGCACAGCTGACCAAAGTGCTGTACTATACATTCACACACAGTTAATCAAAACATACAGAAAACAGTTGTAACATATAGTCTGTATACAGTGCATCCGGAAAGTATTCATACC
Organism: Galaxias olidus; assembly: GCA_026901105.3. Classification (NCBI taxonomy): domain Eukaryota; kingdom Metazoa; phylum Chordata; class Actinopteri; order Galaxiiformes; family Galaxiidae; genus Galaxias; species Galaxias olidus. Next base: position 213,284 of record JAPMUY010004158.1, read on the forward strand.
CCTTCACTTTTTCCACATTTTATTATGTTACAGCCTAATTTCAAAATGGATTAAATAAAAAAATGTTCTCAACATTCTACACACAATACTGCATAATGACAAAGTGAAAAAAGTTTTGCATTTTTTGCTAATGTATTAAAAAGAAAAAAAGAAAATATCACATGTACATAAGTATTCACACCCTTTACTGAATACTTTGTTGAAGCACCTTTGGCAGCAATCACAGCCTCAAGTCTTCTTGAGTATGATGCTACAAGCTTGGCACACCTATTTTGGGGCAGTTTCGCCCATTCTTCTTTGCAGATCGTCTCAAGCTCCATCAGGTTGGATGGGGAGCGTCGGTGCACAGCCATTTCCAGATCTCTCCAAAGATGTTCAATCGGGTTCAAGTCTGGGCTCTGGCTGGGCCACTCAAGGACATTCACAGACTTGTTCCGAAGCCACTCCTTTGTTATCTTGGCTGTGCTTAGGGTCGTTGTCCTGTTGGAAGATGAACCTTCGCCCCAGTCTGAGGTCCAGAGTGCTCTGGAGCAGGTTTTCATCAACGATCTCTCTGTACATTGCTGCATTCATCTTTTCCTTGATCCTGACTAGTCTCCCAGTTCCTGCCGCTGAAAAACACCCCCACAGCATGATGCTGCCACCACCATGCTTCACTGTAGGGATGGTATTGGCCAGGTGATGAGCAGTGCCTGGTTTCCTCCAGACATGACGCTTGGCATTCAGGCCAAAGAGTTCAATCTTGGTTTCATCAGATCAGAGAATTTTGTTTCTCATGGTCTGAGAGTCCTTTAGGCTCCTTTTGGCAAACTCCATGTGGGCTGTCATGTGCCTTTTACTGAAGAGTGGCTTCCGTCTGGCCACTCTACCATAAAGGCCTGATTGGTGGAGTGCGGCAGAGATGGTTGTCCTTCTGGATGGTTCTCCCATCTCCACAGAGGAACACTGGAGCTCTGTCAGAGTGACCATCGGGTTCTTGGTCACCTCCCTGACCAAGGCCCTTCTCCCCCGATTGCTCAGTTTGGCCCGGCGGCCAGCTCTAGGAAGAGTCCTGGTGGTTCCAAACTTCTTCCATTTGCGAATGATGGAGACCACTGTGCTCGTTGGGACCTTCAATGCTGCAGAATTATTTTTTTACCCTTCCCCAGATCTGTGCCTCGATACAATCCTGTCTCGGAGGTCTACAGACAATTCCTTGGACTTCATAACTTGGTTTGTGCTCTGACATGCACTGTCAACTGTGGGACCTTATATAAACAGGTGTGTGCCAAATCGTCTTTCCAAATCATGTCCAATCAATTGAATTTACCACAGGTGGACTCCAATCAAGTTGTAGAAACATCTCAAGGATGATCAGTGGAAATTTGCAAAAAATTGAAAAAAACTTTTTTCACTTTGTCATTATGCGGTATTGTATGTATAATGTTGAGAAAGTTTTTTTATTTAATCCATTTGGAATTAGGCTGTAACATAATAAAATGTGGAAAAAGTGAAGGGGTATGTATAATTTCCGGATGCACTGTACATAGGCTATACTATGTACAAGCTAAGTGCATAGAAAACCACTAATATGATTAGAAGGTTTCTGAAAATCAGCCCATTTGCTCCATATCATAGTGTCATCTGCGTTTTCATTTGTTTTGGATATAGCCACAATATTACCAAATATCTACTTGCTTCTTACCCTGCTCAACCAATCAGCGATCGCTTGAAGCAAGGAGAAGACGCTCCGCACGACGTGCTGTTAGGATTTGGGAGGACTCCAACACCTTGGCGGGCCTCGGTGGGCTTCGCTTTCCCAGAAACCCCTCCTCTGCAAAGCTACGCAGAGACGTTTACGTGCTCCTTCACAGAAGTATAAACCAGGCTTTAGAAGGGAAGCTTCATGGAGGGCCTCACAAGTAAACAGCGCTGCAGATCCTGTGTTTTCACACTGGGTAGGGCTGGGTAAAAAAATAAATAATTGATTTCCCGATTAATCTCGATTTTCATTTGGTTGATTCATAATCAATTCTTAAAAACATCTTTTAAATAAATGCTTTAACTCAGTGAATGCGTGTAGATTTCACGAAATGTTATAGGCATTTAGGCGCTTAATCGTTCTCAATGAGTCCATCAAATTGTATGTGATTTGGCGGAGGTATACATTCATTCCAACGTAAACGCTTATGAGTGCAGACAGCTTTCTAGGTGCGTGAGAAGGGTCCAACTGCAGTCCACACTCTGACGACCCGCACTCTCAGACCACCCACAGCCTCAGACAGGATGTGACGTACTTTCTGGATGTGACGTAATGGCACGGTGAAACTGAGACTAGAGTAGGCTTAATTCGTTACAAATATCATGTTTATAAAATTTATTCAAACGGGTAATTTTCATCCTTGTTTAGCTTGTAATGGATCAGCAAATAGCTTACCAAATGAATACAATTAATGTGTAATACAATGGGGCGTCCTGTGGGGGGTACTGCGGGAGTATGGGGAGCTGTGTCCGTATACTCGGCACGAAGTCAAATGCGTTTTCAGTGGGTGTTGGACTCCGCCAGGGCTGCCCGTTGTCACCGGTTCCGTTTGTGATTTTCATGGATAGAATCTCAAGGCGTAGCCGGGGGAAGGAGTGTGTCCAGTTTGGGGACTTCAGAATTGCTTCTCTGCTTTTTGCAGATGATGTGGTTCTGTTGGCTTCTTCAGACTGTAACCTTCAGCACGCACTGGAGCGGTTTGCAGCTGAGTGTGAAGCGGTCGGGATGAGAGTCAGCACCTCCAAGTCTGAGGCCATGGGTCTCTGCCGGAAAACAGTGGAGTGCTCTCTGTGGGTTGGGAGTGAGTTGCTGCCCCAAGCGAGGGAGTTCAAGTATCTCGGGTTCTTGTTCACGAGTGAGGGAAAAATGGAGCGCGAGATTGACAGGTGGATTGGTGCAGCATCAGCAGTAATGCGGGCGTTGTACCGGACCGTCGTGGTGAAGAAGGAGCTGAGCCGAAAGGCGAATCTCGCGATTTACCAGTCGGTCTACGTTCCAACCCTCACCTATGGTCATGAGCTTTGGGTAGTGACCGAAAGAATAAGATCGCGAGTACAAGCGGCTGAAATGTGTTTCCTCCGTAGGGTGGCTGGGCTCAGCCTTAGGGATAGGGTAAAGAGCTCGGTCATCCGGAGGGAGCTCGGAGTACAGCCGCTGCTCCTTCGCGTCGAAAGGAGCCAGATGAGGTGGTACGGGCATCTGATTAGGATGCCTCCAGGGCGCCTCCCGTTGGAGGTTTTCCGGGCACGCCCTACTGGTAGGAGACCCCGGGATAGACCCAGAACACGCTGGCGGGATTATATATCTCGTCTGGCCTGGGAACGCCTCGGGATCCTCCAGGAGGATCTGGAAAACGTTGCTGGGGATAGGGACGGCTGGAATTCCCTGCTGAGCCTGCTGCCACCGCGACCCGGCTCCGGATAAGCGTCGGAAAATGGATGGATGGATGGATGTAATACAATGTGTCATGTTTTATTGTGTTTGCCTGCTGTATGTTGTTTTATGCCTGTTACAATGACAACCTGGCCAAAAGGCTTAGTGAGAACTGGTTCTCAATTGACCTTTCTGGTTAATTAATTGTACTGGCTTTGGGGAAGGGAATCATTTGGTGACTATTGAAAGCGGGGGACAACCAGATACCCATGGAGGGCAAAATGTGAAAAGAACAGGTGTGTGTGTGTGTGCAAGTAGCAAATTGGACTACACAGTGCAAGGCCAATGTTTTAATGTAGGACAGATTTAAACAGGAGCAGTAACAGAGAAGCTGCTTCAAAGACTGAAGAGCAAGTAAGTAAAAGAGGCTGGCCCCAAGACTTTGTCTCGCTCCAGGTTCCTCTAAGGAAAATATGGGAAAAGAAACTACTTAAATTCTTCTTTACATCCATTGAATTTTGTAGTCATTTTTCTTTGTAGGGCTGCTGACAGTACATAGGTAATGGACACATCCTAACTACACCTTCCTGAAATGTGATGCTAAGATAGACTTACCTTCGGTACCTCGATTTCCCAGATGGTGAGGAGGGGGCTGGACTGAGGGCTGGACTTGTTGCTGCTGTTCTGAAGCTCCAGTGGGAGGCTGGTACACTGCTGGTCCCCACCTCCTATCTCCCTGTGACTGACAGTGTGTTGCTTGCTCTCTGCGCCATAGACACAGGACAGGCATATAGTCAAAATGGCCCACATCATTGCTAAGCTGTTTCACATTCAGATTCAATCTGAAGGCCAGTAAGCCTGAATGCATTCCCCCAGAGCTATGGGGCAAAGGCCAAGGGAGGGTAACACCTCAACACACCTCCAGGCGGAGCTTTCCTTAAAGAAACAGTTCACTATTTGAAACGTAGTACCTTATTTACATCTCTATCAGACTTGTTCTGACTTTTCTAGATTCTAGATCTAGTTTCTACTTCTATTTGGGCAGTTTTAATACTGTATTTGCGCGTGTACAAGTCGACGTTGTGTGTAAGTCGACCCCTGACTTTGGCGATAAAAATTAGGGACAAATATTTTTTTCCGTATTTTTATGGTTTAGGCGTAGACAGGATCTCTCTAGACTAGAGCATATATGACTAAGGCAGAAACAACTAAGTTAAGAAGGCCAAGGGATAAAAACTTACCTTGTTAACTATCTTAATAATTAAACTGCTGAACCAGCTGACGTATCATGTGACTAATGTGAGTTCAGTTTGTAAATGAATATAAACAACGTCCTTCTTTTCACAGATTTTGCTCAAGCCGTTAAATTGATCAGGTTGTGATTGCAGACTTCAAAGGGTGTCTATTTTAGTCAACTTCACTTACCGAGGACAGACTTATCCCTTGAAAATGTGATGTATAGGTATTAGTATTGAGTATTAGTTGACCTACCAACTTATATATATATATATATATATACATACACACACAGTATATATATAAGTTTATATTTTGATGAAAATATGTCGACTTATACACGCGCAAATACGGTAATTACGTTTTCCCGTTAAGCCACGATGCTAACGGCTTCTTCAGATCGTGACCTTCAGCACACACTGGAGTGGTTTGCAGCAGAGTGTGAAGCGGTCAGGAGCAGTGAGTTGTTGCCCCTAGTGAGGGAATGCAAGTATCTCTGGGGTAAAATGGAGCGTGAAATTGACAGGCAGATTGGTGCAACGTTAGCAGTAATGCGGGTGTCGTATCGGACCGTCGTGGTGAAGAAGGAGCTGAGCCGAAATAATTATATCTCTTCTGGCCTGCGAATGCCTTCGGGATCCCCCAGGAGGAGCTGGAAAACGTTGCTGCTGTCACCGTGACCCCGGTCCCGGATAAGCGGCGGAGAATGGATGAATGGATGGATGGCTTACGGTTTGCATGAACTGGCTGATTATTGGTGCATTAAAAGTAGTCTAGAAAATTGTGAAAATTTTTGCAAGGATTTTAAATCACAACAGCTCCAAAAGTCAACCTCCTGAGTCTATGATCCATTGCCTAAGCCCCTCTCTTCAAATGGTGTTTACACATGCCTGCGCTAAGACACGCCCGTTAGCTAAGCTACGCTAGGTCAAAATGCTAGATACAGTCGTGCTTTTATACAGGAGTGTGCACACAAGGTGATTGACAGGCACTGTTGTTGTTTTTTTTCTTTTGCAAGAAAATTGTACTTGCATACTGCACCTTTAACGGTGCTAAAATTATGGTTGCAAAATATTAGAAATATTCAAAAGGTGGAAACTTTCCATGGGTGTGAACAGGAATAAATGGGAATTAAAGGGAATACATTTTTTATTTGTACCAACGTTGGCTGGTGTCTTTCCACACATTAGAAAATGCACGGCATGGTTTTGTAAAGGTTAGCAAAATCGACTTTGCAAAAACGAGCTAGCCAAAACTAGCAAGCAGAAGGTCTTAAAGTAATAAACTATATAATAATAATATTAATAATAATTCATTTTATTTAGTTTTTAGCGCTTTTCTAGATACTCAAAGCGCTTTACACACATTGGTTGCCAATTAAGAAACACAGAACGAACAACGAATGGACCGACAGCTATCAAGCACAACACTCAGTCTGAGTGATACCATGGCAGCCAATTTGCGCCAGACAATTTGCGTCAGACAAAGGTAGATGTGACAGTTAAGCTGTATTCTATTAAATTAAATTTAATTTCATATTATTTTAATAATTATTGTTTTCTAAATACTTTGTAATTTTATGCTGTTTTACAATCATAGTTCTACTATTTTCAATCATATTTTTTATTTGTTTAAATTAGGATTTTTTTTGTATTCTCTATTATGTGAAGCACATTGAGCTGCACTTGTTGTATGAAATGCGCTATACAAATAAAGATTTTTATTATTATTATTACTTGCTCACCCAACATATTACGACAGACTTGCTCACACAGATAGGACACACAGACCGACTCCAGTTGAATTGGCAGTGACTGGTCAAGGCACTGGTAGTAGGATGCGGCATGTTTTTTTTTTTAAATAAACATACATAGGCTAGTTAACTGAACTAACATGTCATAATATAGTAATATAATAAAAACCGCAATAGCAGTCAATTTCCTGTAGAAAATGTGTTGGCCTATGCCCGCTGAAAGCATGTGCCAGATGAGAGTCCGATTTTTTTGTAACCTTATGCAATTAGACAGGAAATCAATTAGGCCCCCCAGAGCCTAGACCATAGTGCATACTATCTCAAAAAATATAACTGCTATCAAAATGGAATTTTTAAACATTAAATAGTATGTTTTCCTATATATTCAGACACCTCAACATCTCAAATATTAATATTTACACGAGTTATAACTTGACTGCAAGTCAATCTATAAATTCTCAATAACCCCTATTACTATAAGTATTCATTTTTATTATTATTATTATTATTATTATTATTATTATTATTATTATTATTATTATTCCAATCTTTAATAATAATAATATATAAAGGGTTAACAGACTGAGACCAGGTCTCTTTTACAGCAGTCCCCTGCATGTTTAAAGGCAGAATATATAAATTAAATGAAAATTGAAAAAATAGGCAAAAAATAAATATTGTACTTTATTGTAAACATTTTTATTTTAAGTTTCAACCAAAACAAGAACTCTTCAACTTCCAAATCCTCCAATAAAAATGTAAATTGTTCAACAGAAACAAATTTCCATTCCTGTTTAAACTTGTTCCATTTATCCGTGGCAAAAAAAACAAAGTTGATTTACCAAGTTCTGTTTTCAGAACTGGGGCTTTCAAGGGTGATATAATAATTCAATAATGAAGTAAGTTATATTATAAGTATGGGATGTATCAATATGATATTTAATATGTTGACTAAGCTTTCCAAGCTTATATAGAGTCAGAATAATGTCTATAACATAAAAGCTGACAAAGATGCTTTGTTAAGCAATTTGATTATAAATCAAACATCACATAATATTTTAAGTGACGCCATTGTATATATATCAAGATGCCAACTGAATATTCTGATGTACCTTATGTCTTTCAATAAAACTCAGTGAGATAAAAATATGTCTTGAGTACCCAGATGCACATTTTGATGTATGAACCGTATCTGTAGCACTAGAGTTCTGGATCTCCACAACCATTAAAGAAAAGTGTGAAAAACATTGGAAAATGTCCCTTTTGTGTCTGTTTTTAAATTTGAATTGAATTATGTTACATACGTATGCAAGAGTACAGAAGTGTGCATTCCATTAAATAGGATGCTGGCAATGGAAAAGAGCATTGCGCATTGAATGCAGAGTACAGGGTTGCCATTTATCTGAATTTAAAGGTGACATTTTAAGAACAATATGTTTCAATATTTAATGTTGCCTTGCATATGTTCTCCCAAAATTAAATAAAATGCTACAATTCTTGTTTTCTGTCTCGAAGCAAGCCAAACCTAACAAATACCTCTTAATATACTGTTGAAGACCACATCATCACATCTGTTATATTTAAACTGAACCCTTAGCTTAAGATTTGTGGGATTTAGCCTGCAGGTTTAGGCCTAATATAGAACTTTTACTTTTATTCAGATACCATGTGAACTCTTTCTTGCTTTCTACCTTTCTTTTCACATGACACAATGCAGAGGCAGACTACGGAAGACTAGTTAACATTTAGCCTGGCCTTTGAGTGGGGGTAGTCAAGCTTACACAGGAACTTTGACACCCTTTACAAGATATAACCGTAACAAAACAGTACAATGCCACCTTGGCCTGGCCAGTAGAGTATGCTATAGCAGTAGACCATGTTACATATACAGAGGATACCATCACAATGCTGGTCTTGACCTAGCTATGGTTGGGCCCAACAGATAAATACCCCCGCTGGGCAATGCAGGGGTTCTTTATCTGTATGGTTGAGAGTATGTTCACTCCCGTGAAGTGCTATATGGACAGAAAACAGTGGCTTCGTACTTCCAAACCTCTTGGAACATGCGGAGTGCATGCCCTGAACACTGACAGCATTTAAGTAGGCAACATAAAGGCATGTTGTGTGGACCCGGTTATTTATAGTTGTATACCCTTTATTCTGGGTAAACTAGTTAATCAAGCTTTTGTTGCTGCAAATCAAGAGAATGAGCTAGTTAAAGGATGTCCGAGACTAACTGCCTAAACAGCTAATCGAGAATTACTATTGGGTAACAACTTTAACTCATGAAGTCTTAGATCTCACCTGGAAAATATTGGTACTCCTCTGTACCTTGATCCTTGACAGTTGAGTTGACAATGCAAAGTCTGTCCACCTGTTCCTGGGAAGTCTTTTGGTTAACAGAGTCTCCAATGGTCTCTAAAGGAAGGGAATCTCCCTGGTAGTCCTCCTCATGAGTGCTTTCAGATGAAGATGAGGTTGAGTTACAGTCCTCTTTGTCCTTGGTCTCCTGAAACTGGGGCCAAATTTGGCTAGTCCATTCAGCTGACTCTTCCTCTAGAATCGTATTTTCATGCGTAGGTTGGTTGATCCGTCCTAAAATATTATTTTCTGTGGTGTCGGCTGCTAGGACTTCTGATACTGCTGCAGAAACAACCTCAGTGACCAGGCCAACAGCCAGCTGACTCATGTGATCTTGACAAGAGCTGTCGTACATGGAGCTACCATCTGGGGGACAGGACCCAGGGTCCAACTCTATGGAAAACAGGCAGGAAGAATGGATGTTTTTGGAACCTGTGCTTCTTTCCGTCCGATCTGTTTGAGGCTTGATCTCTGAAAAATGTACAATATTCTTGTCCTCTCCAACTTCCCCCTCTGGGTCTGGTCGTTCCCCATCTGCTCGCAATTTGGTCTTATTGCAGCTAAAGATAACTGGTGTTGTAGGTAGTGGTAGTTTTATGGTAGAAGTGTCAATTGTTTCAGACAGGGGCTTAGAGACAGGGGTTACATTACCTTGGTTGATGGAAGACAGGCTTTTCCTTGTTAGAGCCTCTTCTTTCAATAGTTGCTTGTGGATCCCATCTTCCGGCACAGGCTGCAGATGTAATGGCATGGAAGACAAAGGACTAGCACAATCCAGGGCAGCATTGGGACACCCAGCAGTCCCATCCCAATGTGCTGTAATCTCCTCAGGTTGTACTGGGTTGAGAGGTGGCGAGCTATGATCAGCTGCTACCTGCGTGTTTGCACTGGCAATAACCTCCAGGTTAGGACCATCTGTCTCAGCGAAGAGTCCATTTTCTGTTACATCCCCATCTCCTTCTTTGGGGAGCATCTGATCGACAGAGTCATGGTCACCGAGTCGTCCTTTCTTCCTGGAAGTATACCACCACAGGCCCAGAAAGGCCAGCACTCCCGAAAGAGACAGAGGTATGATAGAACGAAGTCCCTGTAGCATGGCCTAAAGATAACAGCAAAACAAACAGGGACAAAAGTTAAGATAAGCAGACTAGAATAATCTCTACCTGTACCTAGGAGGAAAGGTAAGAAACTGATGGTTAACCTTGAGCGAATTGGGGGAAGGTGAATAAGGCACAAGTCAAATTTCTAGGTATCCCAATAGGAACTGAAAGAACACTCGTAGCCGGCACACCTCTAAGCAATCCCATTATCCAAGAGAGTCAAATTACAGTTCAGAGAGCTCAGCTGTCACATGGGGGAATTTTATGCTGCTGGCCAGTTCAACTGGGGACATCTGTCAAAAGACTGATAGCAGCTGACACCATTAATATTATAAATGTCTTTAAACTATGAACTGAACCTATTTCTGCAGCTTCAAAAAGCCAAAAGGCTTCAAAACTCGACTTGATTAATTTCAAAATACCTTCAAGTGAGATAAATTTGACTCTGGTGAGAGAAGTACGGTTTCCGTTAAGCCTTTAGCAAGGGTTGGGTGACAATCCCATGAAATACTAATGAAAGTTACAACTCTCTTTTCTGATAGTTCTTTGATATGTATTATTTATACATTTACCTACAAATTACATTATTCGTGATGACACTACATGCAATCTACTCAAAGGCTTGTATGCAGATGAACTTTACTTGGCTAATACCATCCACACACACAGACAAGTGATTTTAATTTGGGTTTGCATAACCATTTAAATAACAGCTTATCATCAGCTTGTTGAGGTACTTCTTACAACATATTAATTCGAGCATTGTCTAGAAGTCTGTAGTTTCTAACGCTCCAGCTAACGTTAAAACTAGGTAACAAAAAAATGCTAGCGAACTCAGTGAATCCTAATACCAGTAACGTTCAATAAATGCCAGTAAAATAATTGCCAACTATGTTTATATAAGCTATTTCTTAAATAATTAGGTGGCCGGCTGTGCAGCCAGTCAGCTCTTGTAATTGTTAGTATTATTATTGTTATCATTATCCCAGATTCTGTACTTCCCATGGTTATTAATGCACCAAATTTGTCCAGGTCCACTCAAAAACACACCCCATGACATGTCGCCTCAATATACCTGTTGGTGGCGCTATAGCAGCAGTTCAAAGTTCAAAGTGTTGAAAAAATCATTAAGAATAGGCGATTAGGGTTACAGCTCTGAAATCCTCAGAACTTTTCCAATGCAGTGAGATGAAACTTTCATATACTGGCTGGTACCCATTAGAAATAATTAAATCCATCACTCGTTTTTTATTTTTTTTTAAACTGGTGGTCTACCCAGTGTATAAGTCCAAAACCATAAATCCAAATCACATAAATTCAGGAAATCATTGAGACTTTCAACATTAACTGAATATCTTGTTGATAATCAAAATGTATTACTGTAAACACTACTGTACATTCATGGTGTCATCTCACTGGTTCATTAAATAATCCTTGTTAAAAAATCCAAAGACATCATGAAGCATTTAAAATTTCAGAACTCTATCTTGAATAACTTTTTATAAATAATATAATGAGTTTAGTAGTTTTTTGGTTGGATTTGACACTACAACAATTTGAACAACTCCTCCAAGACTGTAAGACCAAGTTACACCAAAATCGCTGTATATCATTCTCAGATGGTCTACTTTCAAAACAAAACCAATCTTGTTGATACATTAGAAACTGAAGTCACAGTGCATCAAAATGTATTACTGTAAACAGTACTGTACATTTCTATTTTTAACTGCCTCAATACTTGACCAATTTGAATAATACTTTTTTTAAATTTCTCTTATTATTCCCATCACGATTTAAAGTTTTAAAAAATGTACCTTGGAAACTGATTTTTTTAGTCGTTGGTTGGACTTCATAGTTTGACACTTTAAATTTGAACTAACTCCTCCAAAACCGTAAGACCAAATAACCTAAAAATCGCTATATATCATCCTCTCATGGTCTACTATCAACACAAAACCAAGCTTGTTGATACATTCGTAATTGAGCTCACAGTGCATCAAAATGTATTACTGTAAACACTACTGTACATTCACTTTGTCATCCCACTGGTTCATTAAACAATCCGCATTCAAAACATAAATTTAAATTGCAAGACTGATGCAGTGAAGTTTGTAAAATCTCAGAAATCCATCTTGAAAACAATATTTTTTTAATAAATATCTGAGTTCAGTCGTTTTTGAGTGGATTTGACACTTCGTCACTTGAACAATTTGAAACAACTCCTCCAAGACCGTAAGACAACATTACACCAAAATCGCTGTATATCATCCTCTCATGGTCTACTTTCAAAACAAAACCAAGCTTGTTGATACATTAGAAACTGAGCTCACAGTGCATCAAAATGTATTACTGTAAACAGTACTGTAAATTTCAATTTTTAACTGCTTAACTGGGTTATTATTCCCATTCCGACCTAAGGTTTTTCAAAATGTATCTCACACACTATTTTTTATAAATATTAAAAGTTTACAATAATTTATAAGATGATTTTATAGACAGCAGGGGGCGTGTTTCTTCTGATTGTTGCACGCCATCTTTAGATTACTTTTGGTGTGTGGTGGTGACTTTTGGGTTTACATCAAAATTAACAGTTTTAAAACAAACATTTAAAACAAAGTGACAAGAAACCTATTAAGACACAGTACATGAACTGTCTGATTTAGCTTTCTAAAATGAACCCAGTGCATGTCAACATTTGTTACTGCAGAGATGCCAACTTGTCAGAAAGCCTCGCACGCGCTAGTCATTTATTCATGTTTGTACGTGAATAAACATGGCTATTTAGAACCATTTCCCCAGTTTCACAACTTCTAATCCTTACACCAACCATTAAAAAATCAACAATGTAGCTGGGTGTGACTCCCAGCATGCCTGGCAAGTAACTGTGTGTATTGCTATGAACAGTAGGTTCTTAATGTTTCCTTGTTGTCATGTTTATGTTACCTTGTTATGTTTTTATCATGTTTATGTAAAGAGTTATGAAGTGCTGGAAACGCAGATATCGGTTTGTACTTTTGATAGATGTGACACCGTGACTGTGTATGGTGTGTCTGTGAACAAGGTCAGAGCCTGTCTCATCCTGTGGGTGTGTGACCTTTTTGCTTCAATATCGGCAAGTAAAGAGTTGAATTAAATGTGAGTCTCTGTTGATCTTCCCGAAGTCACTACTATACTAATACAGCTTTCTCAAATGTTCCTATTGGATTGCCCAAAAAAAAAGAGCACTGTCCAATTGTTTTCTGCAAGTGCTGGTAGTGCATATTGTTTGGTAACAGAATGTTTTAAATTTTGCACATCATTTTTAGAGTACTGAAGGTTGTGTAGGTTGGTAGGTGTGCAACCTCCTCCATTAGCTGAGAATTCCAACCAAATTTCTGTATTTATTTTTTCTTCTTTTTCTTTCTTCTTTTAAAATTTCTTTTTTTTTTCTTAAAAGTTCTTTTTTTCTGTCATTCTTTTTATATGCCGGCCATCGTATCACTGCTTGCAGTTATATTTCCTGATTGCATTTTCAGATGAGCTTGTTTCTCCAAGAAGAAAAAGATGCCTGATGTCGATACGGAAGACGGTAAGGTAACGTTACTTAAGTTAGGGAGAGGCTTTAACAGGGCTGTAATTGAGTCACAAACCCTCAAGTCCGAGTCGAGCCCCAAGTGCCCAGTGCTTCAATCCAAGTCTAAGTTCACTATAGGTCCAGTCCGAGTCGAGCCCCAAGTGCCCAGTGCTTCAATCCAAGTCTAAGTTCACTATAGGTCCAGTCCGAGTCGAGCCCCAAGTGCCCAGTGCTTCAATCCAAGTCTAAGTTCACTATAGGTCCAGTCCGAGTCGAGCCCTAAGTGCCCAGTGCTTCAATCCAAGTCTAAGTTCACTATAGGTCCAGTCCGAGTCGAGCCCCAAGTTATTAATATATAGTTTTGCCTAAAGTTAATGTTAATGTTAGTTATTTTAATTAAATATTGTTTATTAAATGTGTATACACTGTAAAAAATTATTTGGCCTTTTTGTTAGTTCAACTTGTTTTAATAAGTTAGTTGTACTAAAATTAAGAAAACATTGAGTCAACTAGTTATTTCAAATTGGAACCTGACCAACTGATCAACCAAAACATATTAGTCAATGCAATTTATACATTCAAGTTTACTCAAGAACAATTGAATTCACATACTGAAGACGTCACCTGACTCTTGACCGCATGAAGTAATAGTCATCATTACTGCTATCCTGATAGGCCATTGAGGTAAAACATTTGCATATGTCCCAGCAAGTTATAAGATGTAATATTAATGATAATACAATTTATTTGGATTGTGCTTTACTTTGCTAGAGTAATCTCAAAGTGATACAATCCCTGTTAAACACACATAGCAAATTATATAAGGCAAATTAAAAATATATTTTTTTGCAACTCTTACTCTGAACACATCATTAATGACTACCCCTGAAATTACTAGTTAGAAAATTATTACAACCACGCTTTATAGTTGCGTCAGTCTAGCTTTATTAGTCTTAGTTGAGCTGATGAATCTTAAAGCAGCTGGTGTTGTATCGATGCTTATGCAAGGCGGAGCTTGTCTGATATGAAGTGATAACCGGGAACAATAGTCGAAGTTCCCGCGGGAGGGAAGTTAAACGCATGTTCCCCTCCTGTTACCTATTGTGAAAAAAAAGGTGTCAGCTGGGGGTTCCTGACGTGTTTGCGGTAAAATATTGTATCGAGAAAATGTATTTATTCAACTTTCAAATATATGTCAATATCATTAATCAGTTTGCTGTATGTCAATTTTGTCAAATTGAGTTTTCATAGTGAGTTGCATGATAAATTAAGTTAATTTAAATATTATTCATTAGCGATTTTGATTACATACTGTTTATAACGTGTACACCAATGCCATTGAAATATGTAAAAAGAAGAAAGAAAAACCACAATTTCAATGCAATTAGATACATTTTCCCTGCTTTCCACACAAGTAGTTTAAACTTGTAGAAGAGCTTTCTATGCTAGTGCGCTGGATCAACGATGCAAATATTTTTTCATATAATCTTTTTATTTCGGTTAATCGATTAATAAAAAATATTTTTGATAGAATATTCTAATAGTGATATGACCTAAAATTCCCATCCCTAGTTGGTAATATGTACAAAAAAAAAATACCAGCTTCCCTCTTTATGCTCTTCCTGATATATAAATCTAAATGTCACCGCCGGTGCAACTCACTCAAAACGGTTCCGCCAACCACTTTCATAAAATGCGCTGGCTAGCTGGGTGCAAATTTCTGAGGTAATCTATCTTAGCAAAATGTTTGGTGTTTGGAATGCCGCAACATTAGCTTTACATTATTCTCTGCATAGCGGCACTGCTAGTGTGGTGTTGTCGACGCTAAAATAATGCCCGTCCAGCTCTTAAATTACTATTAATGTTACTATTTCTAGTAGGCCTAGCTAAGTTACACAATAGATAAAAAAATACTATTACAATGTGTTAAGCATTCAGTTATAGTATAGGCTTGTCAAACATTCGGACAGTTTAATTGGGAAGCATATTTAACATGATCAGTAATTATTAAACAATAGCCTACTTGCATGTTCTGAAATTAAATATTCTCATAAATAGTAAGGGCAAACTACATTTAAACGAATGCTGGCTTCTGTGCCTCAAGCCTGGTTTATACTTCTGTGAAGCAGCACGTAAACAGCTCTGCGTAGCTTCGAAGCGCAGGAGTTTCTGGGAAAACGTAGCTCACCGAGGCCCGCCGACGTGTTGACGGGGAGTCCTCCCGAATCCTAACAGCCCGTCGCGCGAAGCGTCTTCTCAGTGCGTCAAACAATCGCTGGTTGGTTGAGCAGGATAGGAAGCAAGTAGATAATCGGTAATATTTTGGCTGTATCTAAACAACTTAAAACGTAGATGACACAATGAACTGGAGCAGACGGGCTGAATTTCAATAGCCTTTGAATCATATTAGTGGTTTTCTATGCACTTAGCAAGTTTTAGCTTGTAGCCTACATATAGGCTGCATATGTTACAACTGTTATCTGTATTGTTTGATAAACTGTATGTATGTGAATGTACAGCACTTTGGTCAGTGCTGCTTGTTTTAAACGTGCTCTATAAATTAACATGATTTGATATTGATGAAAATATGAAAAGCAGTGAGCAACCTTCGTCTCGTTGTTCATACTTTCGCGGGACATGAATAAGAGTTTCCGTGTCTGTGCTTCTTCTTCGGTTTTCTGTACATTCGGGATTACTGAAGCAACACTGCCACCTAGTGGGCCCGTTAAACTTAAGTTGAAGTATGTAGGCAAACTGCTGTGCGAACAGAAGCGCCAAATGAACGTTTACGTTCGTTAACGCCATCACGCAGAAGTATAAACCAGGCTTGAGGTGTCAGCAAGACACATCCTACAGTGTCTTGAAGATCTTCAGAATCATCAGATGCTCTTAACACCACAAAAACTGTGGAAATTACTGCCAAAAATGCACTTCTCGCGCACCTTTGGTCGCTCGCAAAAAAAGGTCAATCCATCTCAATATCCCAGTTTCTGTCCCAATACGTCCCTGTTGTAGCTTCAGTAGTGGATATTAAATAACACAAAAAAAGATGAATGGGATAATATTACTCGTTCATGGAATGCTGTATCCGAAGAAGGGCACACAACTAGACCAGGCTTCACCTAAAGATCTGTGCACAGTTTGCTGCGCTGCCTGCACATATAATGTACAAGGCAAGTCTGTTATGGTGAAGGTCCTATCCTGTGTATATTGAAAAAAATATCAAAGCACCTTCTTTACTAGCCTATGTTTATCTTTAAAAAGTATTGTTAGCTGACAGAAACATGTTAATGCACAGCTATTATGTTATTATGTACGTTTTCCTATTGCCTCACTGTCCGCTATCCAGCTTGTGTCCGCTTTCCTTTATTCACGCGAGTTTAGTTGCAGAACAGAGACTCGGGTCGGGTTGGGGTCGGAAATTTAGATAACAAATTAGGTCCATGCTATAGATTTGGGCCACAAGTTGGCGGGCCGGTCTGGGTTGGGCTTAAATGTGTTTGGCTCGTTGAGAACTCGCTGCACCAGCGATGATGTAAATGAAATCCAATAATATTTTACAACTGTAGAATTTAAGGAAACGTAAGAACAAATTATTTAGAGCGAACATTATGCCCTCAAATGTGTGTAAGTATGCTCTTGAGTGTGCGTAGATTTTGTTCTTACACAAGAACAAATCCCAAATAAGAAAACATTGGTGAATGTCAGAATATTTGTGAAAACCTGTGTAAGTGGGTTTTAAGAAGAAAACTGTTCTTAAGAATGGTTGGTGAATGAGGCACAGTGTTTCTCAACGATACGGTAGGCGTTCAGAGACACTAGAAGCACTTTATTTAAAAGGGGGGCGTTCTTGGGGGACATTTGTTTATGGTTACATTTACACCAAAGATTCACAAGACTAGTTAAGCTTGCAACTAGCTTACTTGCAAAATAATGTAATCTGCAACATTAAAAAATTCTACGAGCTTTCAGTAGGGCAGCTTCCAGCTGCCTTTATGGGACCGGGACAACGAAAAGCAGGCCCGCGAGGCGATATCGTATAGACACAGAGCTCAACGCGTCATCAGAGGGAAAACTACGCCCCCCGTAAAGCAATCGGTGAAGTTTAATGAGAGTCAATGGGAAATTGCTGGACACCGTGTCTTGAAACAGCTTTAACATAAAATATAGCACCAACCTAAATCAGTACCCTTCTACCCAAAGAAAGGGCTGTGATGAAATTAACCACACCTTTACATATCATAAGGCTAAATACACCCTGCAGTTACGGGAAAACTGGGTGCAACGTAGGCCTGCTATGTCGGCTTAGATTTAGATCTCCAAAACCAAACCAAGATGAAATGTATGTCAATTTCATGATAATCTTGAGTCTCCCGATTCCACTAAAAACGTTTATTTTTGTAAGAGCAACACAGGCACATCAAGACAGCACTAAGAAAGTCGGAGTGTTTGTTTTGATTTCGTCTTGCGAAATGTGTAAACCACCGGACTATACTATAGGATAATCCTGGGCGCCATCCTTTGGAGGTTTTCCGGGCACGCCCTACTGGTAGGAGACCCCGGGGCAGACCCAGGGTATATTTGCAAATTTGTGTATCTTGCCACAAACTGAGAAACAAGTACTCAATTTTCAAATCCATCTGTGAAATCTTTTAAGTGCGACATTAAAGACAATATGGTGCCACTTTTTCAGTTGGTCTTTCTCCTGTAAAGCTCCAAAATGCCATCAACAGAATGCAGCAATAGAACATTTTGAGAGGTGTGCATTGTACGAGTCTTTTGTACAATGCCTGTAACAGTTGCTGAAGGTGAACGTGTCTTCAGATTAAATTTATAAACTAAGATCTACAATGTGAATGCCCACGTAATGTCTTGACACTACAGTTGCAGTTTCACAAATGCTTGTAGGTACCACATTTATTGCCTGCATTCCACATTCTTCAGGATTTTTTTATTGTTTTGGGTATGTAATTCAAGCATGTATTTAGGAATTATGCATAGGGAAGAAGAGGATTAGCCCTGTTTATAGAAATGGTAATAAAATATTTAATCTTAAACGCAGATCATAGGAAATTGTTGTATTAAATCTGACTACAATACCACATACTAAAATAAGTCACCAATTGTGCAGTTACTTTTAATAAACCATAATAAAAAATCTCATGACAGACAGCTTCTGCTAAAGTTAAGAACCCAAAATGTTTGCAATTCTGTTAGGCAAAGGATGAAGTTGGAAACAATTGTATCTGCATAATTGTAATATTGAGCAGCAGAAACGTGCAGTTACTACATTTGATAACAAATAATGTTTATTTATTTATTTCGTTTATTTTAATTGGAACATTAAAATTTCTATAGGGCCCGGTGTTTTTTTTTCTTCCATTGGGCCCCAAAATTCTGGCAGCGCTCATGGAAGCAGTATTATGATGACAAAATGTATAAAATATATCAAACAGTTTATTTCATTACGTGAGTGCAAACATGTATATGCGTATGATTTATATTAGTAGGACATTTATGTATTTAAGATAAATTTAAAGTAAATATTGCTGTAGTAGATCAATTAATTAAATTGGAGTAGGTATTGTGCGGGGTAACTCATCAGAAAGCATAAAGATTCGGCTATAAGTAGGCCTACCTACAATTTAAGTCTGCCTCACAATGTCCTAGTCGGGCTATTCTGCCATAAATAACGCCGTCCCTGGAAACTGCACAATTACCGTTCTTCGGGCAAATAAGGCATAGGCCTATTATTCGTATTGTCAAGTGTATCTAGCTAGCCACCTAGATAATGATATGCGCGTCCAACGCGTTTTGCTGCTCTTCGTGCCGGTTTTGCTAACGTTACGTTTTCTTAGATAATCCTGGTATTCTTGCATAAATCATTGGAAGCTACATTATTCATAAAATTGTATTAAGGTTGGGTGAGCCTTTTGGTTTAGTTTACATGCTAAACTCATACAAGATAAACGAGCTCGCCAATTTAGACATCACGTTTTTGAGTAAGTAGCCTCAATGCGTTTCAACAGTCAATGAATGAAAGTACAAAGCAGTTTTTGTACTCGTGTGTGGAAGTAAAACATAAGCCCAATATTTGTTAATATTACTTACCAAATGTTTAGCAATGTATTGGTATTCCTTTCCAAGTCTTTATTTAATACAGATAGCCAAAACAGGAAAGTTTAGTGCCTTTTTACGTAGACGGCGTGTTAAGGTTAAGCCAGTGGCGCTTCTCATCTCCGCACACTTGCACACACCACGGAAGAACAAAAATTGTCTTTCGTGAACCAATCTGAGTCGGGAATCATTTCAATGGATTTGACTGGCGTTATTATGGATCACACTGCTTTTCTTGGAGAGACACGCCCCTCAAGAGCTAGGATTGGCCAGGCGCCAAGCTCGCACATTACAATGCTTTTTATCCCTATCCCTGATCTTAAAGGTGCAGTATGTAAGTTTGAATTTCTAGCAACAAATTACATTTTGTATGTTGTTTTTATGTTTATTACATACCTCCTGGAGGATATCATTAAACCAAATGCTCAGAGAGAAGGTGCGCTATAAATGAGCTCCCTGGGTCCTGTATTCAGCTTTTAAAACATCTAGGGACGCCCGCCTATCAACAACCAATCGGGAGAGTTTTTACAAGGAGTAAGGGCTACCTGCCTGTCAATCACCTCGCGTGCACACTTCTAGGTCCTCCTGCTTACAGCATCACCCTCCAAACAAGCTTGTTTTTACAATTTGCGTCGCAGACAAAAGTAGCAGCGGTGCAACTATTCAAACTTTATTTATTTCAGACTCACAGGAGGGTCCATACCAAACAGAAAACTAAACAAAAATAATATCAAGAGAAATACAAGACAAAACCACAAGTCATTCAATTTTACGAAAGACAGTTTGTATGTAGGCTATCTCGCCAATGTTTTCGGAGCCTGGATGAGTACCGAAAGCAACTTTTCCTCGGGTCGGTTAAAGCCTCTATGATGCTCGCATAGAAGATGCAAGGCGGCTGAATGTTGTCGCAAAGGACTTGGCTTGTCAAATCGCCAAGTGCAGTTTTAGAACGTTAGTAAGTATCGTGCAAGATTTATGTCAAAAAGGCATTATTTACATGCATAGGTTGGATATACTCAGCAACGTACAGTAGCTGTCTATGGTGCCAATCGCAGCTAAATAGAAACGATTGTCATGCACAAGCTCATACTAATAGGGGAATACAATTTTGAAATTGTTTTTGTTAACGTTAGCTAACTGTATGCCGTTACTATGTAAATGGTCATTTCTGTCTGTGCTCGTTGCTTTGGTGTGAACCCACTCAGTTTTAGAGCGTTTACAATCAGACGTTCGGGATTCTTTTGTTTCTCACCTCAGAATCAGACATGGCTTTATGCGTTGTTGGTGAGAACCAAAAATAGGCAAAGGCCTTGCTCAGGCTCATGAAGTCAAGCCAGAGTGTGCACGGGCATGTGTGGGATGGGAGGGACCAAAGACTCAGGAGGTTGGCCTTTTTGAGTGTTGTGATTCAAATTCTTGCCATATTTCCCCAATTCTCTAGAACTACATACTGCACCTTTAATTCTTATGTAAGCGACCATTCCCGGCCAATATTCAAAGGAAAAGTCAAAAAGTCAAAATCTGGGTCATAATTAAAATCCAAATGCAAACAATGTGTTTGTATTCTCATTTTCATGTCGGTGTGTGGCTCGATGGAAGCAAAGGCCATTTGACTTTTAGTTTTAAATGTCCTGTACGCAATAGGCTAACCTTGCTACTTTGAAAATTGAAAAGTAAATGCTCAAATGACAAATCAATGTTCAGTTTCTCATTTCATTTCTTAATTGGTGTTGTGCCATTCCACCGAATGGTGCCTTTACCGTCCTGAGGACATTACATGCATGAATATGCATGACAATTATCTGAATAAGACATTATCTTATCTAGCTAAGTGTCCTGCACTTTGTCCATATTGCAATTTAAGGATGCATAATGTGAAACATTAATGACAAATAACTAGAACACTGAAAAAACTGGATTTTAGGCCATCCCCACCCGCAACCTCTTCACTTCACCATAAAATATAATGATTAGAATCCATCCATCCATTAGCTTTTACCGCTTATCCTGTACAGGGTCACGGGGGGGCTGGAGCCTATCCCAGCGGACACAGGGCGAGAGGCAGGGTACACCCTGGACAGGTCGCCAGTCTATCATTATGATTATATAATATAATATAATAATATAATCTATGATTAGAATCCTTCAAAAATAAATGTTTCGGTGTGGTATTGTGTGACTCGATTTCCAATTTAAATGTAAATATACATTTTCACATCAGAATTCATATTTTGTTCAGTCTTGTTACGCTTACATATGCGCCTGTCAAAAAAATTCACAACATTCCACAAGTCACAATATCAACAGGAAGTAGCATCATTTGATTGAGTGTTATAATTATAATTTATTTTATTTATACAGAGAGACCAGGGGGGTATTCCATCAACCGCGCTAATGAAATCAGCGCTTAATAGAAAAAGCCTGGCTTGAACAAACGTCAACTTTCACTTAAGCCTCTAGCCGTTCCACGAACACAATTCGGCCGTCTCCAGTCAACGTTAACTCAAGCCAGGCAAGCTGGCATTGTGTGCGCGCACAGAGAACATAAGCAGCTCGGAACAATCGATTGTCAAAAAGCAGATAAGATGTCGCAAAAACCAGAAAGAGCGGTGTTATTCTCCCGAGAGAAATACGTCAATGGAACTCGGCAATAACAATGTATCACCAAAAAGGGCAATACTGCCGTGATTAACAAGGCGAGAAGAATTGCTTGGCCAAAAATTGCAGACAGATTAAATGCGTAATTTAGTAGCCGACTTTTTTATGTAAATTAACATTGACATCGTTATGATGAGACTGCTATGAGCCTGCGGCTATATCATATATATCATATATGTTATCAGCAAGCAAAATAATAGGATATCTGATTTATGTTTACCATACATGTAGCAAAAGGCTCCCTGATAGCTCACCAGGCAAAGAGTGTGTTTCACTGATGGCCAGTCCTTATCGCCAGGACCGAGGCTCAATCCCGGCATTATCCGCAAGTGCTATATGTCATCTCTTCATTGCGCCAACGAAAAAAGCATAAAAGCTCTATAATAAAAAATGTTTTTAATATGGTGACAAAGAAATGTCATTTTCAATGTCACATTGTGTTTTAGATAGATTTCTGTCACAAATAATGCAATTACAATAAGGAAATGGACTGTCAAAGGAAACATTTATTTGTCATTTCAGCATTTTTCTTTTTAGGCCTATGTTTAATGTGGCAAGGTTGCCAACACAGGAATTGTAAAACTAAAAGTGAAATGGACGTAAACACTTATATTCATGCTCGGTCACATTGTGAGAAAAAGGTCTGAACCTACACTGTAAAAAATTATTTGGCCTTTTAAGTTAGTTCAACTTGTTTTAATAAGTTAGTTGTACTAAAATTAAGAAAACATTGAGTCAACTTATTATTTCAAGTTGGAACCTGCTCAACTGATCAAGCAAAACATATTAGCCAATGCAACTTAGACATTCAAGTTTACTCAAAAACAATTGAATTAACAATTGAAGACGTCACCTGACTCTTGACCGCGTGAAGTAATAGTCATTGTTACTGCTATCCTGATAGGCCATTGAGGTAATATATTTGCATATATCCTAGCAAGTTATTAAATGTAATATTAATGATAATAAAATTTATTTGGATTGAGCTTTACTTTGCAAGAGTAATCTCAAAGCGATACAATCCCTGTTAAACATACATAGCAAATTATATAAGGCATATGAAAAACATATTTTTTGCAACTCTTACTCTGAACACCGTTATCATTAATCACAACCCCTGAAATTACCGATGAGGATAGTCAACAAAGCCGCGGCTTTCCGGGGTGTGGGCTATAGCTCGCGCATCTCATTCGCCAGGGTTGAAATGGCGATATGAAAAGCTATTGCATAGATATGTTGACGCTAATAATTCCAAACCGAGCTGTCGTGGCATGCGGAATAAAGACCGGGATTACAACCCGACATACCCGCAGGGGGCAATTCAGTTGTGTTTCCCTCCTGTTATCTATTGTGAAGAATAAGTAGAATGTTGACCTGACGTGTTTGCGTTAAGGTGCTCTATCGAGAAAATGTATTTATTCAGCTTACAAATACATGTCAATATCATTAAATAAGCAGTCTGCTCTATGTCAATTTCGTCAAATTGACTTTTCATAGTGAGTTGCATGAACTTAAATTGAAGTACATCAAACTAAAATAACGAAGTTGCCAGAACCTACATTCTTTGCTCATCTTACTCAAAATCTTAAGGCAGCCAGGTTACTTATAATTATAAGTTGAGACAACTTTATTTTTTTTACAGTGTACGTATGTTTCCGAACATGGACATACGGTATGTGACAAAAGTGAAGCGAGCGAGAAAAGACACTTGACGGAACTGTCTTTTGGGATTTTGTTTCTACCTGTTGGATATTCAAGCTAAACTAAGCTTGACAGTTAGCCTGCTACGGAGCAGGCTAGTTCAGTGGTATAAATTACCTTGGTAACTGCTCATGAGCGCGGGTCTTAGCCACAGTCATGGAACGGATCTCTCACTAAAATTAGCAAGACTTATCAAAATAAGCCAGGCTTTTCGCTTATCTAGCTTGATGGAATACCCCTCAGGTCTCTTTTCCAGCAGTGCCCTGTTTAAAGGCAGAATATATAAGTAACTAAAAAATTTAAATAAATAAATTAAAAAAAATGTTTACAATACAATATTTAAGTTTCAACCAAAACAAAAAAAATCTTCAGCACCAAAATCCTCCAGTACAAGTTTAAATTGTTCAACAGAAACAAACTGCTATAATTTTAATTCCTGTTGAACCTTGTTCCATTTATTCGAGGCAAAAAACCTGAAAGCTTATTTACCAAGTTCTGTGTTCACTTTGCGCCTTTCAAGGGTGATTTAGTCCTGTGAGCGTGTCCTATGACTACTGGATTTGTGTTTTAATAATGAAGTAAGGTAAAAAGGTAACTTGCCCAGCAATGCCTTGTAAACAAAAAAGAGACAATGTTTTTCTCTCCTATCACTAAGAGAAGACCATCCTACTTTTGTATACAGTGTACAATGATGAATACTCAATGATGAGTATCCTGAAGGCCATGGGACGATCAAAAATAAGTTATCTCACTCTATTTTCTGTATTTTTCATCATATTGTAAGTTCGACTGAGAATGTCGATCTCAAGATACTGTCACCTAAATTATTTATTGGTATTATGTTATTTTTTCTTAAGATAGTTGTGGTAAACCACTTTAACGCCACTATAGGCAACTTTTTTGTACCTTTCTACAGTTTGCATATTGTGGTGTCTATGGGAGAATGAATAAATCGCTGTTCAGGTCAGTTCTCTTGAAGTCTCAAAATCCAATATAAAAGTTGTCTGCCACCGGGCTCAATCTCCTGCGAAACTGTGACGATTTGCTTTGTGGTTCAAAGAAGTGCGTCACTAAATCAAGAAGAGATGCCCATACTTGATTTTTAGTCGTTGATCATGCTTGCAAAATGCAGTGACCATGAGCATTCTGCATGTCTTCTTTGCAACGATTAGGGAAAATAATTACACCAAGCAAACTGTAGAGGCAGCAAAAACCACCTCCAAACCAATAACATTTAAAATTTAAATCTGCTTTACATAAAAAAAACATATATACATGTTAATAGGTGAAATGCATCCCTACCTATTACACATTTTAAACCAAGTTTCGGCAATGACATATTTAGGGACAAGAAAGGGATTACAGAAAATCAACAATAAAGGCTACTGTATATTATCCAGATACCAGTGGACACAGTGCCGGATCCGCCCTCAACTCGCCAGATACGTGTAGCAATCACACCCACTATGCGCCTTCGTGCCGAATGTGGCTGGAACCCTCTGATTGACAATCGTGATGATATTACTGGACCGGACACCGGCCGGAACACTATTGCGCATCTTGTGAAAACAAGCGCTTTGTTTTGTTGTCCAATAGGCAATTACAACATCATAACTAATTTGCCAAATGCCGCAACTGGTTCTGGGAGATGGTTTTGCAACCGTGACTGAGAACGTCTTCTGCATCATCGAGTACCCTCCTTCAACCATTGAGAGACTTATTTGTATGATTCAATTAACTAATAGATTCATAGAGGCGTGTTAAGAGGCTACAATGTGACTTATGTTGTGTGAGTTGCGGAAGCGATGTCACTATGTACGTGTGTTGCCTACTATATTGATTATATGGTGATGTGTTATATCAACGTTGAAAAGCAGTATTTTGTAAGGTCTGGAACACCAATGCTTACTAGAGCAAAAAAAAAAGGGTAACATATCTGTGCCAAATTGGGCGTATTGACTTGATTTTTTTTTTTTATGTGGCTCAGTTCTAGCACAAAATTGTCTAAGGTGCGTAATGCAGATCCTCACCGGATGTGGCCCATTGTGCAAAAAGACACTGGGGCGGACCCGTTTTACCGATCTGGACCAAATCTTGGTGGACATTTGGCCCGTATCCAGCCCAGTTTAATTTTGCTGTCTGGGCTGCTTCAATTCCCATGTGTCTGTCCTATATTTATTGCATTGCAATTGTAAATTGTGTTTTAACTGTATATTATTGTCTTGTTAGGTGACCTTGAGTGTCTAAAGTAAATTATTATTATTATTATTATTATTATTATTATTATTATTATTAATAATAAAAATAATAATCATTGTGGACCGAACCTATAGCCTGAACCAAATTCATTATCAGAATTCCCGACCCCATGCAGCCCAACCCAAGCCTCTGTTCTGCAACTGAACTCACGTGAGCAAAGGAAAGTGGACACAAACAGTGAGGCCATAGGAAAACAAATACAAAGGCAAAAAAATTGGGTAACATATCTATGCTGGATTTGGCAGTATGCGGACCCGTTTTACCAATCTGGACCGAATCTTGGCGCACATTTGGCCGGTATCGGGCCCAGCTTAATTTGCTATCTAGGCCTCAATTCCCATGTCTGTCCTATGTTTATTGCATTGCAATAGTAAATTGTGCAGTTTTAACTGTATATTATTGTTTATAGCCCGAACCGAATTCATTATCAGAATTCCCAACCCCTGCCCAACCCGAGCCTCTGTTCTCCAACTGAACTCACGTGAACAAAGGAAAGCGGATGCAAACAGTGAGGCCATAGGAAAACATACATAATAACTTGATGGCTGCGTATTAATAGATTTTCTGTCGGCTAAAAAGAGTTTTCAAGGATACAAGTAGGCAAGTAAAGAGGGTGCTTTGATAGAATCAAACCACAGCCTAGGACCTTCACTATATCAGACTTGTCTTGTGCACTATAGCCTACGTGCAGCCAGGGTGGCAGACAAACTGTGCAACGATGTGTTATTTTATATACTGAGTGGTTTGAGCACCTCACAACAAAGGCAAATGATTTGTATTTGAAAGTTATGTAGCAATGAACCCGGCTACATTTTAGGTCGTTTGCAACGGAAACGCAAAACAGATCTAGGGTTAGATACAGGTTGGCATGCATGGGCTTTATGCAAGCCAAAATTCTGGGGGCAGAGTTCCTTCCCTGGAAATAAATGAAAAATAATGACACAATTTTCTGCAATTTGACAAATGTGGCAGCCCAATACCCCGGACAGTGACAGGGACACTGTCCTGTACAGAGTGCGTCTTTCGGATGGGTTAAATGGGTGTCCTGAATATCTGTGGTCGCCAAAGATTCCATGGCACTTGTCAAAAAGAGTAGGTGTGCAACCCCGGTGTCCTGGCTAAATTCCCACTCTGGCCTATCATGTGTGTAATCCCCTTGTGGTTCTCAGTAGGTCATTAACTGAACCAGATGGGTGCTACACATTGGGGACCAAACTGTGAGTCTCCCCTCTAGTTTAAAGTGTAAATGGGTGTTTAGAAAAGGGCAATATCAAATGCAATAATTTTTTTATTAAATATATTCCAAGACTTTAGGGGATTGTTTAAAGCTTCAGTAAATCAGTTTTTGTAGCTCAGTAATCTCCCACTTTATATTAGGGTAAATACTGTATATTTATTTACATATTTTCATAGCAATTATGTTATGGTTATTGAAAATTACACTCACTTCTACACTTTGTTTCTTGAAAAACAAGAAAATAAAAATATAAAAAATCCATATATGAATAATCTGGAGGGGCACGCGCTGCCCCAGTGTGAGTAGACACGTCTGGGTTCCAGGGCACCAGAAGTATTTGGAAATGAGCCAGTATAAAGACATCACATACAGCAAGTCACATTCATTGCAATATGACAGTTCAGACTGAGGTCACATTGGAAAAAGATTTGACCTGTATTGGATTTAGGACCACATATGAAAGTGGCTCAAATCTGAATTGAAAAGATCAGATTTTATGTGATTTGTGCTGTTCACAGTTATGAAAAAAACAGACCTGAGTCACATATGAGCAAAAACATTTTTGGGATTTGGCCCAATTTTGCCAGCAGTGTGAACGTAGCCTATGATCCATCCCTGTCTCAACTGTCCTGGTAATAGTGTAGTAATATACTATGCAGACCCTGTCTGCTACATCAGCAATGTTTGAAATGTGCATAAAAGTAAATGTACTTGTAAACTCAGGTCTTCTCGTGAATTTTCCATTGAGCAAACTACATAAGTCAATTGCCAGTATTCCCTGTAATTATACCTTTAAAACAGTTTTACAACTTGATGATAAGACAAACCGGAAAGACAGTTTTATTTATTATTTTAAAGAGTAACCAACCATCAAAACCTAGCTACTTGGGTACTTGTACATCACAGTACAGTTAATTGTCACCGAAGTTTTAAAATATGCAACGCCCAGACAGCCTTCAGCCACACCTACTCCGCCTTCAATATTAATGTGGAATCCGCACCCATTAAAGGTTGTGGGGTTTGCGAAAGGCATGCAATTTGTAGATTAAGAGCGATAAATGAGCAGTTGTAATAAGCAAAGTGAGTTTTGACATCTAGGAATGTAAATAGTAATTGTAGAACGGTTGATGTAATGTAAATTAAATACTAGATTTGTAAATACGACTAGTTAGATTAACAAGATTTGTTGTTCACTTTTTGTCAGCTACTTGCTAAATGAGTTATCAGTGGTATGCCATTTCCACTAGACTCGCTGTCACTGCCCTCCATTATTGAAGGTCATTCTAGGCCAGCCAGGGGGTGCGTGTTATCAAAGAATGTACATCTCGTGACCACGCACTCTATTTCACTGCATTCGCTTTTTCTAGTGATTCCCCATACTGTGGCAACCGATGGAAATTCACAATGAAAACCAACTCTCTTCACCAATAAAGTCTATAGGAAATCCTGAACTGATCCTTGCTGAATTGAGTGTCATCAAACACAGCCAACCACGTTACACTATAAGTAAGCCAGACCACAGCTTCTGCTCCTTAAATCATAATTCCCAATGACACATGATACAGCAGCTTCAAAATAATACATATTTCTTATACTTAAAGCTGGTAACATATGACAGAAATAAACTTTAAATGTCAAATCAGATGAGGCGAGGACAGCAAACGTATCATACAGTGGAGATTTAATACACAGTCATCCTCTATTGTACCTTGATTTTTCTTCAATATATTTAATGACATAATGCAGTGACATGATGAAGTTATCATTACTAACACTAGAATAATTCCATTTGTATGTTTTACATGTACAGCAAGTAACTGCTTTACAAAAAGCAAAATAATATATATTGTCACATGTATTTACAGTGTAGTAAATATACCTTTGTTGATTTTTACACAAATTATTTACAGAAGTGAAGCTTACTGCGTACAAAATAAGGGTAACAATTAAAGAGTGGGCCGCTGTTAAGAATATTTTGCATAACCTTGAGATGTGCCAAATTAGGAGCTATCACACCAGCACAAAGTACATTAGCATTAACAAACTGACAGTACATTTACAGAGCTAGATTGACATAGGCAACTTTCCTCAATGACAATTGGAAAACAAGCTGGGTCCTCTAGATCAAATAAATGGATAGGTTCTCATTTTGAAAGAAAGGCAATCATATGATAATCAAAGGTTTGGGATGTGTTTAACCCTTATCCCAAATTCTAATAGTTCTTAACTGATGTTAAGGACCTTAGCTTAGCAGTCCTGCAGTCCTTCCGTTCAATATTATCAGGACAACATATTTCTGTCTGTCATACTGATTTACCAAAAGAGCAAAGCAATCACTAAAATCTAGTCTCTGAATTGAGATCTGAGACAGTCTAGTAGATCTATTGTTTAGCATATTACTGAAAATAAAATAAAAAGTATGAACCCAAATCCTACTGATAAAATGAAGTATTTTACAAACAAGTAAGAAAAGAGCAAAAACTATTGTTACAGTATAATAAATAGGTACGCTGCTGAGTATTACCGCAAATTCCATAAAATGCACGTACAAAAATAAAATAACAGAAACTACATTGGGATTTGCATTCATCTATAGCTTGGTCCATGTCTTGAATTGAACTGATAAATCTCAACCCTCCTTCACCCAACGTATACAGTTTAGAGTGGGTTCATCAAACGTAGCAGTTTCACAACTTTGGTTTCCTTCACCCCTCGTCTAAAATCACGTTGATTGCATTTGGTAAACTTGTTCCATTTGACTTTAAAAGCTTTAATTTTCTTTTCCCTTTCCGTGACGAGGATCTGCTTCTTCTAGACATATCTCCACTTGATTCAAGTATTTTAAAACATTTGTAAACAAGATCCAGGCATGGAATTTAACTTCATTAAAGAACACACTATTTGTCACTACTTCATCAGCACCAACACACTTTGAATTTGGAAAAAAAACACTAAGTGCGCACATTGTTCTTTCCTCATGGTCATCATGTCCAAAACAAACCGGATAAAGACAACATTTAAGGAGCATGGTTGTTGATAGTTTAGATACACAGAAAATAAAATGGCTGCTATAACATTCACAATTGTGTTTTCCATATCAAACTGTCAGTCTTGAATTCCTCCTAAAATTTACCACCAACTTGTATTTCTTTTACACAGACCCTTTCTCTATAAATGCACTTTATTCACTGTTATGGTATACGTAAAAAATTGACAGAAAGGGACATGGTAGGACAATGGAAATGTTTTATCCTAAGATAAAATCTAACCTGTTTACAGAAACCCTAAAACAAATGGTAATGTTGGCACAAGCCACTCTTCGGGGATTCCTCAGAGACTATCTATGGCACCTATTCACTTCTGGATACATGTTTTAGAATGGCTAGAATGGGTCACAGCCAAGCAACCAAAGTGGGACTCACAACTATGGGTATTCACAACTATGCAATTTGACAAAGTTGTTGGAGCGATACATGAAATTAAACTTCCAGACAACTGCTCTGCTGTTAAACTAAACTGTGCTGGCATTAGAGAAAGAAATGTCTATGCAATCGTTTGATGCATGCAATGTGTTCAATGGATAATGGGATATTGGGCAGAATAAAAAGACGATGATGCAAAACTACGAAGTTTTAAAAGGACAGTTCAGATTTTCCTTTCACTAATGCAAGACAGTCTTTGGTGCAGCATAAAAGGGCCTGTTGAACTGGTTCATGGGCTTGATTCATACACTATGAACAAGTCTACTCCACACTCCCTACAGACATTAAAGTAAAGTACACTCTGAACAAGTCTACTCCACACTCTCTACAGACATTAAAGTAAAGTACACTCTGAACAAGTCTACTCCACACTCCCTACGGACATTAAAGTAAAGGGAAGACAATGTCAAGAAAAGCTAAAGAAAAAAGAACAGAGTTATAGTCTAAATAAACACAGTTGTGACCATAGTCCTTTTAGTAATACTTACTATTAGGTAAAACTACATATTTTTCAGACTTTAACCCCCAAAAAATAATGAAATCCCAACTTAGCCTAAACCATATATTGTTTTGAATTGATCCATGTTCATTCTTAAAGAAAACTTTGTGTTTAGAAAATACTAAATCAAACATAGACTGAAAGTTGTGTCTTAAATTTACCATTGCTACGATTTAAAACTTAGTTTTTTACTCGAAGATAAAACCTTTGCTTATTTTTGGCTTTGAAATTTCAACAATTTTTATAAGGATGCTCTTGTTT
Source organism: Galaxias olidus (assembly GCA_026901105.3). NCBI lineage: Eukaryota > Metazoa > Chordata > Actinopteri > Galaxiiformes > Galaxiidae > Galaxias > Galaxias olidus. Next base: position 244,895 of record JAPMUY010004158.1, read on the forward strand.
TTCATCTAAATATTACCAATGTACATGAATATTCAACAATAGAGATCCAATATGATTAGGTAGCAGGTTAGTTATAACTGTTTACATGTGTGTACTGTGTATTATATGGTATTGTTTACAATACTAACAACTGTATATAAATTATATATACACACACACACACGCACATTCTATCAGTGGAACTGTTAACATCGTACCTTTACGTATAAGCAAGTTTCTCCATGTCTAACTGTATTATAAACATCTCAGAAAACCCTGGAAAAAGGCACACATTGAAACCAAGCAGCGTCCCCAGTGTGCATGTATGTGTATACGTGTGGGTAACGATGACATCACAGGTATTACTACATGGTTCAAATCTCATCTCCAAGGCCAAATGACATGGGTTTTCACAGAACTCGGAGGGTATCGCCAATTTCCACTTTACATCATGTCGTAACTTCATAGCAAACATAACACATTGCTGATTGAAAGATAAAGCTGTAAGACCTACTGGCCAACCCACTCTGGACCTCACTATAATGTGGATATGAAAGGAGAGGATTGGACAACAAGTCAATATGGACATGCGGCTTGGCCAGCATTTGATTGTCCCTCACACAGCTTTGAAACAGGGTCAGTCAATAGTCCAGCACAATGCAACACTAGTGCCCCTTTGGCCAGTGCTTTCCATAGATGGTCCTTTTATAAGCAGGAAGCATTTGAAAGAAGGGCTGTTTCATCCAGAATGCTGAGTGTTTCCCTGTCTGCACATGAGTCCAACAGTGCTAAATCTCTGATGGAAAAGGCAGAGGCCATTGCAAAGTACTGAAATGTGCCAGAGTAGCATTGCTCTTTGTGATTCCCGATGTCCAAATGAGAGGTATCAGCAGCTTGTCCTGTGATTGACTTTAGCCCAATTGGAAGCTTCCCCCTCTACTAACAGCAAAATAAATGCATCAAACACATAACACACACACAAAAACATTCAAAATAGAGAATTGTGCAAAAATAACAGAAATGCTGTCCTAATTATTACAATAAAAAGAGGCAGTAACCAAAAACAAATTGGCTTCAGTTATTGTTAGAGCTGAGTAGCAAACGTCAGTGCTTTACTTCAGCTAATGCAGCCTTAAAGTTCAAATGCATCCCCAGATGTAACAAGACATATACACACATACATTTGACACATTCTAAAACACTGACCATTTCATAAAATAAACTGCAAAATTCAATTCATCAAATTTCAAGAGTTTTTCAAAATGATGATCGTCAAGCAAATATGGCCGACAGGACAGGTTAAGGTTTAAAAAACCAAAGAAAAGGAGGAAGGAGGAGCTGGGCATTTCAAGGCTGAGAGTGAACAGAGAGAGAGAGTTAGTAGAGGTACAGTGCAGCATGATGACTGGCGTGGGAGGCCGCGACCGCTCCCTTTCTCATACAATCTTCTTGATGCTGGGACGCTTGAAACTACCCGCACTGCGCTGCTTCTGCACCTGGCTGGCGGAGCCATGTCGTGTGCGCCCGCTGTTGTTGTGGCTCGTTGTGGGGGAGAGCTCCACATTCTCCTTGTCGATGCCTGGGGACAGAGAGAACACACTTTGTAGGCCAACAAAGGTGACCTTTTCCTAGGATAAAAAAATCAGGCTGAGACTTCAAAAACTCAAATAGGGGTAGAATGAATGTTTTGATTTCTTTCTGTTCGAGTTTACGTAGAGTCAAAGGGAGCATTTACACCTGAATGAAAAGGAGGCCTCATGGAGAGAGCTGGTGATGGACCTGTGCACCCCTCATGGAGTGTGTGTTGTGTGCCTGAATCAGCAGGGAATGGGCTGTAGTACCTGGGTGGACGAGGTGTGGGGCGAAAACGGCGGACTTAGAGCAAGGCAGAGAAGCTTGGCAGACACAGAATGAGGAAAGAAACAGGAGTGTGTGATCATGGCAACCCAAAAAGAGGAGTGAAAAGAAACCAAAAAGCCACATGATTAATAACAAAATAACTTAACAATACAAGATCAATCATCAAACAGAAAGAATACAGAATAATATCACTACGCTTTCACGCACCCTATTTTAACCCAACACCATAATAGAGCAAATAGGCTATACCAAACATATAAGCAGGTCAAACCTAATCATCGTAATGCAGACACAACGGGAGCTTTAAAACGTGTTCAAAAAGCACGCTATGTAGCGTTTTAAACTTGTTTCAATAAAGACAAAATAGAGTGTATATATATATATATATATATATATATATATACACACACACACACACACACTGTTGAAGTTGTAAGTTTACACACACCTTATCCAAATGTATTTAAACCAAAAAAAAAATATCTTCTTTTTTTTTACACGATTCCTGACATTTAATCCCAGTAAACATTCCCTGTTTTAGGTCAGTTAGGATCAATCCATGCTGAAAGATAATTACCTAGCTAGCTAAATACATCTAATTGTGTTTGCCTTCATTAAAATTATTTTATACCCAACAAGCCCACCCCAGCCCACCCGTAGACATACTCTTGATTTAAAATTCACACTCATTTTTTTCAACTTTTTTTTTGGCCAATATTAATATCTGTTAAATCTTCCTTAGCTAGGTGGAGATATATTGAAAGGATGAGAGCCCTAACCGCAGGAGAATAAGACAGTTTAATCTAGAGACGAGGGTAAAGCTACTTTCAGATGGTAAGACATTTTCTGTTCACTCACTGCGAGGTAGGGCGGGCATACTGCAGAGGCAAAGAGCAGCGCAGATATATGGAGGAAGCTATTCACCATGTTTCTTGGCAAACCACGACACCTGGATCGTGATCATTTTTAATGTTGTGTTAGAGAGTTTGTCTTCCATTCTTTACCTACCCTGCTTGTATGTGTCTTCTGTAGCTTCTGGCTACGTCACATACAGCTGTTATCTCATTGGTTGTGCTTTGAAAGGTCCGTGGCAACTGAGGTCAGAGTTTAAATAATTTGAACTTTGTCTAAAGTTCAGTGGCAATTTCGAGCGGTGCACGGCGCCGAGGGTAACGCAGAGCAGAATTGGGCGCAACCGCACTCCCCATAGGAAAGCAATGGCCCAGCCAGCGCAGAGCGTTTTCTCAGCTGATCATGTGTGGGCACCTTTAACGTAAGCGGGAGAGGAGGACAGTAAACCTCCCCAGTGGACCTGAGGGGGCAGTAAGCAGATCAGGACACAAAGTGGGCCAGGCTATCTGATGTTTGTCTAGAGTTGTGCAACTGGGGGGCAGGGGGCATGTTTTCAATTTTGTACACTTAATTCAGGTTAATGATTATATAAAATGTAAAGGCAATGTGTTATTCCAGGTATCTATTGCAAAATATCCTTCATTGCTCTCATGGTAAAGTATGCTCATTTGAAAGTAGGATGTTTTGATTCCTTCACAGTGGTGGCTAAATGAAAGTAACTAATCTGTGAACTTATCCACAAACTGAATTTTTTTCATTTTTTCTTATTGTTAGACGTTTACCAAATAACAAATCGGACGATATGAGTGTTTAAGCACACAACATGAAAACGGGTTTGACCTGCCTACATATAATGTAAAACATGAAAAAAATTACCAAATAATTTATTATCTAATAAAGTTAATAAACAATGATATTATGTATACTAGCTATTTCATTAATTTAAACAATTTGGTTATTTTGATTTCTACAGTGTTACACTAAAGGGAATAGTTAGTGTTAGTGTTTAGTTAGTATAGTGGTGGCCCAGAAGAGTGTCCCCTTCCTATCTAAAACCTTTCCTTTATTGAAGATCATTGAAACTAAGTTACACCCAGACCAACAAACAAAGGTTTGCAATTTAAATGACAAGTCTTTGTTAGGGACAGAATGATAATCAAACATGAGATGAAGAAATCATGCATCATGCATTCAAAAGAAAAAGAGAGGAAACATGGTTGAGTGAAAGCCTCAGTGAAATGTCTGTCTGTCTTTACAGTAGACAACTGTCTGTTTTATACTGCAAGACGACTGAACAGGGAAGCATCATCCATTCTCCAAAGAAACACAGCTCCCTACAAATGTTGCTTTATGTAGGTGTGCATATACATAACATCATGTATGTGTAGGTATTTGTTAATCTGTGTGTGTGTGTGTGTGTGTGTGAAGGAGCTTACCTGGGGAGTGCTGTGAAGTGGCTAGAAAAGTCATAGAGTTGTGTGTGTGTGAGAGAGAGTGAGAAGGAGCTTACCTGGGGAGTGCTGTGAAGTGGCTAGTGAAGTCATGGAGTTGTGTGTGTGTGTGTGTGTGTGTGTGTGTGTGTGTGTGTGTGTGTGTGTGTGAAAGAGCTTACCTGGGGAGTGCTGTGAAGTGGCTAGTGAAGTCATGGAGTTGTGTGTGTGTGTGTGTGTGTGTGTGTGTGTGTGTGAGAGAGAGAGTGAGAAGGAGCTTACCTGGGGAGTGCTGTGAAGTGGCTAGTGAAGTCGTGGAGTTGTGTGTGTGTGTGTGTGTGTGAGAGAGAGAGTGAGAAGGAGCTTACCTGGGGAGTGCTGTGAAGTGGCTAGTGAAGTCATGGAGTTGTGTGTGTGTGTGTGTGTGTGTGTGTGAGAGAGAGAGTGAGAAGGAGCTTACCTGGGGAGTGCTGTGAAGTGGCTAGTGAAGTCATGGAGTTGGACAGGTTGAGGTTGGCTGTTATGCTAAGCTGACTCTGAACCGGCGGGGGGTAGGGAGAAGTGGGCGTCCGCAGACATTCTTCACTGGTCTCCTCCTCGATGCCCGGCAGATAGATGTCCACTAAGGCATCCAGGAACTTGACAATCAGCTCGGCATAGTCCGGGATCTGGGTTTGCTACAGGCAGAGAGGCCAGGGGGTGGCGGTGAGAACTATATAGTGGAATACAGGAAGCTGAATGGTGATCAGTGTCAAATGAGAAGCTTACTTTTGAGAAGGGTCCAGCAAACCTCCACAAGCCATTGAAACCAAAGCCTGAGGAGAAGAGAGTACAGAAACAGAGGTTTTTAAGGTTTTAACTAGGATTGTCCAAGTTTACGTGATATTAACGTGTTAACGCAAATTTGCCCCTATGTAGTGTTTTGATGCAAGTCGTAAATCGAACGGCAACATGATGAAGAAAATGCCATTTTGTATGGCAAGTTCAGCTATAAACCCTGCCAGATGGGTCTGTCAACAAGACCAAAGATATTTGCCGTTACAGTTGATTTGAATTGAGTTACTACCAGAGAACATCTCATCTTAAATACTATTTGCTAGCCATGGACACAGGCACAACTAATTCAGACAGTCCTGTTACTGCGCTAGCCTGAAACATCTCGCTTGTCAGCATTTACATTTCCCCATGTGAAAATGGGCACAATTACATTCTGGTTTTCTTACGAAGTGTGAGTGAGCTTTAATACCTAAGTAGTGGAATATTTAGCTGACCAATGGACCTGTTGCAGAGGTGCCATCACCAGTGTAAAAGTAGTCTTGCCAAACTTTCTCGCCAAGCGCAATGTGGTGTATGCAATAGATAAAGAACTCATAAAGCTACCAGTTTTGTACTGTGGGGATATTATATGTCTTAATGTGAAATATTTCAACTGACAATGTAATTATGGATAATATCACTGGATGCACAGATTTCTTACAATGGTTGGTGAACCCAAAACCCTAAAGGTGTCAGGGCTTTTAGGCTATACTAGGCTGAAGAGCAGAGTTGGGCTACACATTACTAAAATAATTCTAGAAACTATCCACAAAAAACTGGCAGGAAAACAGGAGAGAGTATAAAGCTCCCGCAGTAGACTTGCATTTACTTGGTAAAACAGACCAGGAAATCCACATACCATACAGCAAAGGAAATGAATGAACCAACCAACACAGAATAACTGGAATTTAAATACCCTGTCCATAAGAGACAGGTGAAACCAATAATCCCTTTTCAGTTGGACAGAAGGTACATCCTCTCAGGGCCATGACGGTGGTTTAGAAGCATGAACCCCCGTGAAGACAATTATAGTATATCTGTTTACATCACGAATTAGGTCTCAGCAGCAGCTGACAGCTTCACAGTCAAGTTTTTGTCTGAACACATGCAAACTCAATTTATGTACATATGAATTTCATCAATAATATGATGTACACTCTTGACAAGTTCTTTACAATTAGATGGATACAGTTAGGCTATACACGATTGGGCTTCTATTACATACAATTGAGTTGCAATGATCCTAAAATGTAGCCTACTTCCAACACCATTTATTTTAACATCTTCTGGTGCGTGTGGTGCACTCCTGAAAACGACACGGAAAACAAGATAGAAAAGCCACGACCGACAGCAGCCTTGTTTTCTCATTCAGATGTTTATCGACAATGATTAAACAAACATACAATATATTACTATTATCTTTACTATATAAATAGGCTATACTATGTACAAGCTAAGTGCATAGAAAACCACTAATATGATTCAAATTGAAAATCAGGCTATCTGCTCCAGTTCAATGTGTCATTTACGTTTTAATTTGTTTGGATACAGCCAAAATATTACCGAATATCTACTTGCTTTTTACCCTACTCAACCAAACATCGATTGTTTGACGCACTGAGAAGACGCTTCGTGCAACGGGCTGTTAGGATTTGGGAGGACTCCCCGTCAACACGTCGGCGGGCCTCGGTGAGCTACGCTTTCCTAGAAACCCCTGCTCTTGGAAGCTACGCAGAGCTATTTACGTGCTGCTTCGCAGAAGTATAAACCAGGCTTAACAGTGTCGGCGTCAACGTGCACCGCAGCGGTAGTCGTGTCAAGGCACTCAAATGGGGAAACGTGTCAAATCTAGCTCATTGATTGTTGAAATGTTTTCATAAGCAGGGTTGCCGACTCATGCTTTCAAGCCCTGTCTCACGCTCTCACGCTACCAAGGCAAATCTCACGCCAAATCACTGTGACAGCACCAGAGATGAAAACAGCTGAATATATTACTAAGGTTAAAGTCTTTCTGGTTAAATGAAGTGAACGACATTGACTAGAAGATAGCTGAGTGTTCGAAAACCTGGTGTTTTATTTGGGTGTTTCCATGCAGTTGCATCTACGCTCTCATTGGTGTGCAATGCTTATATCTGTGTTTAGATTGGGCCGCTGTGGTAAACTGGCTGCCCAGATTAGCCTCTACAAACATCTTCTTCGCTCTGTCATACCTGCATTTTAATTTAAACGCATCTTAAATTTCTCTCTGAAGCTTCACAGCTGACAGCCTAGAAGGCATTCTAGCAAGTCAGTCACCCTACTAACCTGGCCCTAAGCAAGTTATAGGACAGCTATCAATCATGGATTATTTAAATAATTAATATACAACCCCAGGGTGTTTTATAACAAAACTTTAATAGCCTATAAATTATCTGTAAATTAATACGTTTAAACGCTATGTTACCCGCTAGCTAGTTCACGTTCACTTTCGAACGTTCAGTGCACAGAATCAACTGATTGAAGCGCATGCATGCACAATCTCACGCCAGCCAGGTTTCCAAAATTGGCAACTCTGTCATAAATTGCAGCAGATGCAAATCAGATTATAAATACAATCAGTCTTTTTATTACAGGTTAAAAAAAGTCTTCTATGCTAAATTAAATACACGCTATAAATGGTCTGCAAAAAAAGTAGTATTGCCATGGCAATACTGGCAACACTGACAGCGGTGGCCATGACCTGTTGTACAATGAACGCAGTGTTTTTAGTCAGAACGCAGCAATTAAAGTTGGTTCAGCATGCACTTGAACGCTAGCTAGCACGAGTCTAATTCTATTGGAAATTAATTGTAAATTGTTGGCTAAGCCTGTTCCATGCTAAGGTGAAGTTTGCGTTGTCAATGGGTGTGTTTTTTCAGATACATGGTTTCTTGGGCTTAAAATCGTCACTAGTGATGATTTGAGCATATAGGTGAATGCTTGACCTGTGTGGGTCCCTGGATTGTTTCAATCTCTTTTGCGTTAATGCTTAAAAAAGATTGGACACACTATTGTGTGAGATACTTACTTAGTCACACTCGTATACTATTAATTTCCGATTAACTAGGCACACCCATATGATTAATTACATTTTTTAATCGTTGGACAGCCCTAGTTTTAAGACAGCCAGTCAGCCAACCAGCCAGTCAGTCAGTCAACCAGTCAGTCAGTACTCCCAGGCATCCATTGGCTCTACTTTTCAGCAAACCAACCCATTGGAGACACAAAAATAGCATGAGTGTCAGCACCATCAGTGCTTCATGTAGGACTAGGGGTCTCACTCTGTAGGTAGGAGGGCTGGTACTGTGGAGGCGACTCCTCGTGGTAAACCACACTCTGGACGATGCCATGGATGGGGTTCAGGAGATTGGGGTCCTGGCACAGTGATAGGAGGGTGTTGATCTTCGAGTCCAACAAGTTGTGGCTGATGGAAAAGACAGAGGGGACAGAATGAGTTCCTATCTTGTGCTATTGTGCCACCAGAGGCAGCACCACAGCATGCACCAGGACCCTTTTCACTACACTGCTCAAAGCATTTTCAGTGCTTAACCTGTTATGGAGTCACCTATAGGGGCAGTGTTTCCACTGGTCACATTTTGCCACGGTGCCAGAATATTAAGATCTATTCTATCAAAAAAAGCAGTAGCAGCTTTGATAGCTTCAGTATTTGATTAGTCCTTCAAACATGGTATTTAGATAATGGGTGTGCTTTCCAATGATAGCAGGAGCCTTTATTAGAGTTGGATATTCGTAAACTGATGCTGAAAGGGTGGCATATTATTTTGGAGTAGATGTTATTAATAATACTAACTTTAATGTAAGAGCTCCTTACTAAAAACCCAGGACCGTAATTAAAAGGCGTTTAAATTTTTTAGACTAAAAGTAAAACCAGCAGTTAAATAAATCATCTTCATAATTAAAGATTTGATCTTTTTTTTAGTGCATAGAGAACGCATTTGGGGTGGTACATGTTCATACATCCAGGGTTAAGAATGACCACTTGCCTTGCTGTATCACTTGTAGAAGACTCCAACCCAGCAGAGGATTCAGAGGCCTGATTGGCTAGTAAAGTTTGATATGCTAATTAAACATTTAATCATTACCATTTTCGATCACTAACGGTTTTAAGGTCTCATGGGTATACATGTTCAGTATTCAGCTTATTTGAAATGGATTGTATATATCCTGTATCTTCCCACTTATAAGCTAGACTGCTTCACTGGAACATCAAGTGTACCAATCTTCATTTTCTCTTTACCATACATTTACTGAACCCCAGTAAAGGTTTTTACCCACAATTTCAAACAGTAAAATTCACAATGGCACATCCTGACAAAAGGCCATTATAACTTGGCCCAAACCAACCTTTTCTTCTAAATTACGTCTGTAATAAGTATCCTATATTTAACTGGTAGTTTCAGAGGAGAGAGCAGCACTAGCTGCTTCATCATTTGTCTCCACTACTTTGTCCCTGGATGTTTTGCTTATCCTATAGTATTTTTACTTTAAATATCTAAGCTGAAAAAAGGTATGCAGGAATGGATGTCAAAGTCTAGATATGTTTGCAGGCTTGACAGACACTGTTAAGAGCATTGCTGAATAAATGAGGAACGTTGGTCTGCTACACCATAAGGGATCGCAAGATGAGTCTATCTGAATGATGAATTTCAGAACTGAAGGGACATTTGTCAAAATCCTACTGTGACTTTTGAAACCAGGCAAGAGTTTGATATTTCTGCCTGCCTGGAGTTATTGGCTACTGACATAGATAATATATCATCCTGGGGTGTATCATTGAAATCTTTACCACAGTTTTTGGGATATGAAACTAGAAGACTGGGAAAGTCCACGGTGGGCATATATTTCAATAAACAATTAGATTATAGATTGGATTGTTAAAATTGAAAATATTTTTTCTAAGACGTTCCATCAAATCATAGAACAAGTCAACAGCAAAAGGTAAAGATAGGGCACTTACACGACAGGAAAGACCTTAGGGAAGACAACACTAGCTTCAGCTAAGAACTCGTAGAGAATCCTCTGGTCAAACTCATCGGTGGTGTTCTTCACTAGCGTGGCCTAGAAAGAACACAAACAGTCAGGACTAAACCAGGTGAGCCAGAGGTGTAGACCAAGAAGAGGGGACGACAGGCTTGGTGACTGTGTCCTGTTGGAAGAAAGCCCAGAGCGTGGCCAGCAGAAGACAGGTCTCACCAGGACGGTGAGGAGCAGCGCCTGGATCTTGGGATCTGTGAGCACTTCTTCATCCAGGAGAACGTTGGACTCCGACACGGATACCTTCCTCAGTGTGTGGTGGGAGATTCTTTGGGTCTCTGTGTGAATGAAGGTGTGTAAGAAAGAACAAATTTTAAGCCACAAATGATATTCAAACCCACATACAGGACACGGAAAAGTGAGCAAGTAATCTACAAACAAAAAACACATTTATGCAAATGCAAGCGCAAACTTATATAAATATTATATACTGTATATATATATATACATACCACAATGAATAAACAAATGCGTACGTGCGTAAATATTATCCATCCAAATGCACGTAAACATAGCTATACATAGACCAAAAATCCTTCTCATTGCTCGGTGTTTACAACATAACATTGGTCATCCCACACGTAGACAAACAGATACTTACGTACCCCACCAGCATGAGGACACCAAACTCTAATCAAAGGTGATTGAGTTTTCTCTTTGACAGTCATGATGGAAACCTGCTGTGAACAAAAAGCACTGTTGGACAACACTGCAGGTCAGAGCTCTCACCGATTTCATAATCGTTCTCAGCAACCCTCCTCATCTTAGGAGGCGTGGTGATACCAGAGTCCATTTCTGCTCTCTTTGGTGCTTTGGTGTCGATCAAGTGGTCAAAACTCTTCCTGGTACCTTTCGAGAAAGACCAGTGAAACAGAAGAGCTCACACAAATATTAAGATATATTGAAATGTATGTTCCACCCTGACAAAGTGAAAACATACGTATTACCTTGTCTTACAAATTTACTATAACTGCATTTTGTATTTCTTCAGAATATTATGTGGGACAAAAAAATGTGTACATTATTGTTTGCACTAATGATATTGTTCAGCAACTATTTTAAACCCTTTATGAAGAGTCCTCCCACATTGCAACACATACATGCAGATTGAAGACAAGTGCATAACATAGTTGGTGGGTGAAAAGAGAGGAAGTGTTCTTACCCAGTAGTTTCTTAGTGTTGGCCTGCGAGGGCTGGCCCATGTCCAGGCTCATGGACTTGCGGGTGCGAGGGCTGATCTGGCCCACAGTGGGGTAGTGGTGAGCCACCAGGTAGCGCTCCGACACCTTGGGGGACGTCCACGGCTGACTTTCCCTCAGAGTTCTGACACACACACACACACACACACACACACACACACACACACACACACACACACACACACACACACACACACACAACACACACACACACACACACACACACACACACACACACACCAAAAGAAGAGTTACAAGTAGCTGCAATAATCCTGCAACATGGATGCCATTCACAACACCTGCCTGAGAACCCCAGAGTGGTGACTACCTGTACATTACAGCATTATGCTGTCCTTTCAGAATTCTTCGATGTCGCAATGTTTTTGCATTACCTCATAAATACCTTTATTAAAGCAGGTCAGTCAACTGAGAACGAGTTGTCTTTGTGTCGGCCTGTACAACGAAGCAAGTTCTTCATCCCCAGGATATCTGGCTTCACTAACACTAACAACTCCAATCACACGTCAGTGGCACCACCAAGGCTAAATCAACCCAGGTTCACCCAATCTAGCTATGAGCGCGTTCACATAAAATGGGCGGTGTTTGAACATTATAATCAATTGCAAACACGAACAAGTCTATAGAGTCGCATATTTTACACAAGATGAGCAAACTATTATTAGTAAAAATGTATAATTTTCAAATATAATCCAGTCTAAAAGCAGCACAGTTGCTGCAGCAATAAAGTACGCTGGCAAAAAATTGCAGACTGTGTGAATGCATAAAATAACAGGCTTATCAATAAATCTGCTCCATCATTAAAGCACCAGTAGATCCGACCACAATTACTATTGTGTATTCCATCTAATTAAAGTTCTATTACAGTCAATACGTTCGACTCCTCTCTATGGGAAATGCTCTTAGAGTGCTCTTAAGAGTGTGCATCCTTCACTGAACACTTATACCACAGCGCCTTGTAATCAACAAGGCTAATGAGACTTCAAGGGTCACACGCACCCACGTCAGCTACTCTATAAATACAGTAGCAGACCCATCTCACTCCAGATTTTCCTCATTCAGCCAAGTGTGAACATACGGTGTCCTCCTGTCTAGTGAACCTTATCTTCGGTGAAGACGCTGTTCGGTCTGAGGCTTTTCTCCTTGCTAGCAAGGTAAAAAGTTCTCTTGCCTTCGGCGATTCTTCTGCTTTCCTTTACGCTACTTATCGTAGCACCACAGCAGGCGAGGTTCCTAGCTCCCGGTGGCGGGCTAGTTCCTTTCCACCATGCCTGTTAGCCCCTTTGTTCCTCCTCTAAGTTTTCGTTGTGGTTTTTCAGCACGTTTTTTTCCTTTCTGTTAGTTAGCAGCTCGTGCTCCGTTTTCGAACGTGTGCCTTGCTTTTTTATATCAGTCCGAGTGTAGCCTGCAACGTGGTTAGTGTCCCCCGTTTTGCCTACGGGCCTGCGGGGCATCGCTAACCGCATAGCTAGCTACTGCTAAGCAAGCACCCATGTGGTGGCTAGCTAGCAAACGGGCTCCTTGGTACCTCACCTCATGTTGCTTCGGTGACCTTGTGGGGTGTTAGTTACCAGCCTGTGCCCCGTTTCCGAACGTGTGTCTTGCTGTTTTCTATTGGTCCGAGTGTGTAGTAAGCGAGGTGGTTAGCGGCTTCCCGTTTTGTCTGCGGGCCTACAGGGTACCCCTAGCTACTTAGCCAGCTACTCCTCTGAGCTAGCTAGCTGCTGCTGCTGCCTCGCGGTGTCGACGACCTTGCTGCTCTCTGAGCTAGCAAGGTTGTGCGCCTCTACCTGGTTAGCTTGGGCTACCGTCCCCCCTACCCAGTAGTGGGATGTCGACGTCCAAGGGGGCTAGAAAGAAGAGGCAGAGTGCTGCCGCTCTTCTGCCTGTTGAGGCTGCTACTCCAAGCAGGGGACGAGCTCTCTATTGGGGAGCTCTCTCCTCGTCCCTCATGCCCGCCTGTCGTGTTGCACAGGTCCCCCGGGATCCTGGTGACCATAGCAGACGAGGGAGAGGGAGAGGAGGTGCCAGTGTTCCAGCCATGCGCTGTGCGAGCAGTGTCAGCTGGTTCACTGGGGGACACGGACTCGATGACGGACACGCTCTCTCAGCCAGCTGAGGTGGGCTCGTCTCGCTAACGGTCCTTATCAACCTGGGAGGCATGCCGTGCGCCTGCATGGGCATCCCCTGGTCATCCCCCCTGGCACTTCCAGCCCGGTCCTTGATGGATGGTCGCTTCATGCCGGTGGTCTCTCCTTCCCCGAGGAAGTCCATCCCCATGATGCCGGACTTCCTTTTGGATCTGCGCGCCTCCTGGTCTAGACCAGCCTCTGCACGTGTGTAGTTGGCTGGATATAGCGTCATGGAGGTGCACGACCAGTCCAGGTTGGGGGTAGACACCCCGCCCCCTATGGAGCTTGTAGTGGCGGAGCACCTTGCCCCCACTACTTCCTTGTATGCTTTGGGAGTCCGCCTCCCTGAACAGCAGCAGAGAGAGCTCTTTTCTGTACTGGGGGAGTCCTACAAGGCCTCAGCCTTGGCAGCCAGGAGTGCGAATGTGGTTTAGATTCTCCTGGCGTACCAAGCCGTGGTCCAGCAGGAGATGGCTGAGTCCGCCCTAGACGATGACATCTCCGAGCTGTGGGACGTCAGCCGTATGCTTACGGACCTCTCTCTGCGCTCCCTCGGAGGAGTGGCATCGCAGACGGGCATGTCCATGGCAGTTACGGTGGTGGCGCAATGTTCCGTCTGGTTGGACGTTGCTAAGACCCCGCTTAGAGAGAGGGCTGCTTTCCTCGTCGAGCCGTTGGACCCCACTGGGCTCTTCGGAAGCTGACGGCCCGAATGGAGCAGCGTAATTCGACAGGGGAGGCCTTGTCCACACTGCTCCCATCTCAGCCTGAGAAAAAGGCGAAGCCTTCCCCCCTCTCGTCTGGGGAGGCGTGGGCCTTACCTGCTCACCCTCCACGTGCTGCCCCTCAGATTTCTGCTACGCAGGCGCCGGTGGGGTTCCAACGCGGACGACCATGGGCGAAGAATCGGTTCGCGCCAAAAGTGGTCCCAGTCTGACTCCTCCCGAGGGAGGAAGCAGCAGCGGCCCTGATGCGCGGAACAGCCTCCTGTCGGTGCAGACTCAGACCCCGTTGACTACACAGGCAGTCAGGGTCTGGCTCACCATACTGTCAACTAAGCTCACTGTCTGGGGTGGCACTCTATCCTCAGCCAGCTGCGCCAAGTGTTACTGTTCCCCACCTATTAAAGTGTGTGTTCCCCTCACACCCGGGCAGCCTGTGGGCGCCCAGTTTGCAGAGGAATCATATTAAACACAAAAATGAAGCCTATAAAGCCTCAGCTGGATCACGCCTTTCCCCTTGGGGTTGTGGGATCCCATCTAGCCTCCCTTAGTTTTGTGGTAAACCCCGAAAAGAGCTGTGTGGTTCCCTCCCAGTGCGTAACGTTCTTGGGAATAACCATCCGCTCGGTTCTGAACCGCGCCTTTTTCTCCTGGGGCCGCGCCCAGACATTTGTCTGTTTGATTTTCCTCCACATGCGGGCCTTCCAATACTGGCTGGCGGCCAGAGTATTATACCCCACGAGGAGGCTGGATTTATCCCTGAGGGTCACCAACCGCTGTGTTTTGGCGCTGGCGGCGTGGCAGGACAGAGCGCTGCGGCTGACAGGCACCCTATTGGGCCCTGTAGTACAGCGTTTCTCAAACCCTGGACCGGAACTGCCGGTCCGCAGAGCACAACTCAAAATAGGTTTAGAGTCTCTAAAACAAGTGACATTAACGAGCACCGCGCTTAAGCAAAAGTTGAACTATTTGCATAGGGAATGAATGGAGAGGAGGCACTGGGAGTTGAGAAAACTCGTGAAGGCGGCAATCTCCCCTATAAATACTGTGTGTGCACTACGATTGCGATTGCTAGCCAGTTTAGGCAGCCAGGCAGGAGTGAGGGGGAGAGCAAGTTTCCATGGTTACATGGACGCCATTTCTGCGTGCGTTGCTTTAAAAGTTTTGCGCACTTCGAACATTCCACCTACCATTCGCTTCTAAAAGTCTTAATTACAAATAAGCCATTTCCACCCTTTTACATCTACCACCCAGATATGTTACTGTTGTTGGTCTTTATATTGTGATTGCAGATGGCTGTATATTGCCGTTTTATAATAACAATGAATACTTGAGTCAGCACTGTCAACAGCAAACAACTGTACAGCAGAGAGATGAGATTCAGGCATTCTTGACTCGCAAACAGTCCAGTCTTGCCGCACATCTGCAGGATCAGGCCTGGGTTATAAAGCTCGCTTATCTGTCTGACATATTTGACCAATTTAACCAACTAAACCTGTCGATCTAGGGCAGAGCGTGTGACATTTTCCAGGCAAATGACAAAAATCATGGCCTTAAAAAATAAGCTCTCTGTCTGGGCAAACAGAGTTAGTAAGGGTGTGTATGACCACTATGTTCCACTGTCTGTCTTCGCTTTCCGATGAGGGCGAGCATCTGGGACGACCAGTGTCACAAGTTATCATTAACCATCCTAACGAAACACTGGTCATTTCCAGTTGTACTTCCCTTCAAAATCCCATCTCTCAGAGAAGCAATGGGTACGAGATCTGTTTGCCAATCCAGAGTTAAGTGATCTTTCACCCGTTACGCAGGACACACTTTTGGAACTCTCGTGCGATGCAGGTCTACACTCAAGATTCGGTCAGCTTTCACTGTCAGAATTCTGGCTCTCGTGCTTTGAGGAATATCCCCATCTAAGTGAGATGGGAGTCAAAACCATTTTGCCCTTCCATTCCACCTATCTGTGCGAAACAGCATTTTCTCACCTCACAGCAACAAAGACAAAATATCGGAATAGGCTTGTCTCTGAAAACACAATTCGAGTGGCATTGTCACCACGTGTTCCTCGTTTCGATCAATTATTTGCAAGAAAGCAGGCGCACCCATCTCATTAGAAATTCAAATTAAAAAAGCGTGGGATGGAACGGGTCATTAACGTAAAAATACAAATATTAGTTTAAACATGTGTTCAACAGTTTTAAGTTGGGGCAGTGTTGCACCGATAGCATTTAATTTAGCCCCCACAAAAAGGACAAAACAAAAAAAATTCAAAAACGTGTTGGGAGTGTTCATAAGAATAAGTTTAGATTTTATTTGGTGTTGGTATTGTTGGCAGTAATTTTATGTTCAGCCAAATCACTTCTGTTGAAGCTTTCAATTAAATTTGGATTGGTCGGATCCATTGGTCGGAGTTGTGGTGGGTCGTGTAAACCCAAACTCTGACTTTACTGAGCCCCACGACAAAGAAGTTTGAGAAAGGCTGCTTTAGTACGCAGGCGCGTAGTGACGACAGATGCCTCCCTCACAGGATGGAGGGGGGCGTCTGCGAGGGACGTCCGGTGAGCGGTGCGGGGGACGCGTCTCATCGCTGTCTCCCCATCAATCACCTGGAACTGCTCACTGTCTTCCTGGTGCTGAAACGGTTTGTCCCGTTGCTGGGCGACCAGAGTGTGTAACAGACAACACGACCATGGTGGCTATTGTGAATCGACAGGGCGGAACCCGCTCCTGGACACTTCACAAGTTAGCCAGGCAGCTTTTGCTGTGGTGTGCAGTGAACCTGAGGTTGCTCAGGGCGACTCATGTCTCCAGTCACCTGAATACTGGCGCAGACCTTCTCTCCCGGGAAGAAATCCTGCCCGGAGAGTGGCGTCTGCATCCTGAGGTGGTAAAGAAGACTTGGTGTCGCTTTGGAGAAGCGTCCGTCGATCTCTTCGCCTCGGCGGCCAGTGCCTAGTGTCGCCTTTACTTCTCTCTGCGAGAAGCAGGCGCTCCTCTGAGCGTAGATGCTCTGACGCACGTGTGGCCTGCAGACAGGCTGCTTTACGCGTTTCATGGTTAAAGTTTACCTGGCAGCCTTGTCGGCTTGCCATGTCGGCTTTAAATGGAAAGACTGTTGGTGCTCATCTCGCTTCATGAGAGGTGTACGCAGGCTGCGCCCGGTGTCTAAACCATTCACTCCCTCATGGGAGCTTGTGTTGGTTCTGGATGGGTTGTCTCGGGCTCCATTTGAGCCCATGGAGATTTGCAGTATAAAGGCGTTGTCACTCAAGACAGCTTTGTTGTTGGCCTTGGCCACCTCCAAGCATGTCAGTGATTTACAGGCCCTCTCCTTTCATCCTTTGTGTACTCAAGTTTGCCCCCGGAGACGCCAAGGTGACCTTATAGCCAAACTCAGCAGTTGTGCCAAAGGTCTTGAGCATGACTTACATCTGTAACTCTATTGAGGTGCTCCGGCTCCATCACAATACGGATCTGCGCTCCCTGGAGTGTCTGTGCCCTGAACGCGCGCTGCGCTGTTACATGGATAGGACAGTAGTTTGCCTGTTTTGCTCGCCCTTCCATGGGAAGGCGCTGTCCAAAATCAGACTGGCTAAGTGGTTAGTGCAGGCTATTCTGTTAGCCTATGGCGCTATGGGACGCGCATCGCCTATGGGCATTCGCGCACATTCCACTCGCGGAACCGCTGCCTCGTGGGCGCTTTCCAAGGGTGTGTCCGTCTCAGACTTCTGTGTTGCAGCTAGCTGGGCTACGCCGCACACCTTTGTATCTTGGTAAAGATTGGGTGTGACGGCACCCTCTCTGGCGCAGGCAGTGCTTAGTGTGGGCGGTCAGGAGTGAAGGATGGACTTCCGCTCATCAGGGGTTGTTCGATGTTCACGACCTATGGGGCGTTGTGGTACAATGTCTCCCATAGAGAGGAGTCGAACGTATCGACTGTAATAGAACTAGGGGTTATGTATATAATTCAGGTTCTAATAAGGAGAGGAGTGCGACTCCTCTCCAAAGTCTTCCCCATGTCTAAATGATGACTGGATTCAAATCTGGAGTGAGATGGGTCTGCTACTCTATTTATAGAGTAGCTGACTTGGGTGCGCGTGACCTTTAAAGTCTCACGAGCCTTGTTGATTACAAGGCGCTGTGGGATAAGTGTTCAGTGAATGATGCACGCTCTAAAAGCGTTTCCCATAGAGGAGTCTCCTATCCTTATTTGAACCTGGGTTATATACATAACCCCTAGTTACCAGAGGCAGTTTATCTGTAGGAGCAGGGCTGTCGTCAACCAAAAACAATCTTGGTCGATAAAATGTGTCCATATTTTCTGGTTAATCGATTAATTGAGTTAACTGTGTAATTGTGTAAACTAAATCGGCCACAGTACACTGAGTACACTCTACCTGGTAGCCTAAATGAATCATAAATAAACAGTAAAAGCTATTTGCATTATATTGAATTCTTTTTTATTATTTTAGGCTACTGAAATGAGAACAGACTCGGAGCCGACCAGCGTGCACTTGCCCAATTCCAGAAAATCGGTGCCTATCAACTGGTGATCCCAGCACAATAAATATTGAGTATACAAAATATTTGTATAGTTTTTTGTCCTGTTTTATAATAGTAATAACGATAAAAGGGACCGTTAACTGTTGTTCCAGCCCGCGAGCTGGGTGATTTTCAAACATAGAGGTATGCCTGTGATCTCAAAAACACGCAAATAGACTATTATTACTATTATTATTATTATTATTATTATTATTATTATATTTCAAACAAAACATTTAGGGTATTTATTAGACCAAAATATTCGTGCACCGAGGTCCACGGGATCTTCTAGGAATGGTGATGCCATTTTCCAAGAGAATTGATTGTGGTGCTTTTCTTCGTGTTGATCTGTGATCTGGAACATAACCTGCATCCGGAGCAGGACAGGTGTGCAGCATAAGTTACCATGTGGATGTACCCCGGTAAAATGTGACCCACTGTCGTGGTACAGACAACACAGGGTTTAACCTGAACCAAACCTCGTTAACCCCAGATCCTGCTTGGTGGTACAGGCCTCTGTCCAAGCAGACAACATAATAAACAATAACACAAACATATGAGACTCCAGACCCCGCTGATGTACTAGCCCCTGCTTGATAAGCATTAGAGGTGTACGCCCTGTAACTGTGTTCATGTTAGTGTGTGTGTGTGAAGGATCTCACCTGCAACTGGTGTGTGAGTATGTATGTTGTTCGCTGCCCTGCAGCATCACTTACCTGCAGCTGTGATCGCTGTGGTGCACAGAGTAAGTGTCCATGGAAATGTTCTCCATGGTAACATCTGCTAGGAGCAGCGACTTCCTGTGTTTAAGGCTGCATCGACTCCGGACCTCCTCCGAGACAGTGAGCAGGGCTTTGAACCCAAACAAACACACTTTAGCAAAGGCACTATCTCAAATCTTTTGTTCTGTACATACAGTTCCATCAGCAACGTTACTGATCAAGACAATTAAGACTTGGAGCAAGAAGTGCTGGCAAAGCTTGAGATTTGGAAACTAGGGATGAACGCAGGATTATAGAAATCAAAGATTTGAACTAGTTTGTATCTTACGATGTTCAGCATGTTACAGGACATGTGTTTGTACTTTGTTACTCTGAGAGTGGTTATTTCTTTCTCAAAGGCTCCAGCAGACCAGCAGGATAGAACAAGCTTGTGTACCTGCGAGGTAGGCCACGCTCTGGGTGTTCACTTCAAACTTGTCACAGTTGAGATGTTTCCCCACCAGGCCCAGCAGCGTGTGCAGGATGCGAATGGTCCGGGCCACTGTGGTGGGGGAGGGGTGTCTGTAGCCTGGAGGAGGCAACCCAAACAGGAGAGGGAGCTTACAAACAAGTTCCCAAAATGGAATGAGGGATGTCACTGAATGTCTTTTTTAGGCAAATAGGGATCCCCGGGCCTATAGTGCCTCCCACTTAGAACAATAACCAATATTTACACTATAAACAGCTCAAACAAGATGTACTTTAGATACATTTATTTCCTATAATCCTTTAAGAACTTCTGTTACGATGCTTCAGCTGTAAGGCCTGTCTAGGGGCAGAAAGGGTCCAACATGGCCCAGAGATTGTGGGGGTGGGGATGATTGCGGACACACAAGACCAACGAGAATATAAAAGGGAAATAAGTATTTATTAATCAGGGTGTAAAGAAGGGATACCACGGCTAAACGAACGGTGCCAAATCAAAGAAACAAACAAAAGAGCTAAGCTGCCTTGACATGCTTGCTGTCAAAACTACACGGGGTGGCACCGCTCCTAAGCTAATGTTCCTAAACAGAGAATACACTACGTGAAGTAAAATGTAAACCCTCGGGTATCTAAGCTAGCCGTGCTCCGGGAGAAAATAAAGCACAGTACCGCGTACTGGCAAAATGAAGAGATCAGACCTAACAAAAACACAAAACACAGTATTGAGTACTGGCAAAATGAAGGGATCAGACCTAACAAAAACACAAAACACAGTATCGAGTACTGGCAAAATGAAGGGATCAGACGTAACAAAAACACAAAACACAGTACCGAGTACTGGCAAAATGAAGAGATCAGACCTAACAAAAACACAAAACACAGTACCGAGTACTGGCAAAATGAAGGGATCAGACCTAACAAAAACACAAAACACAGTACCGAGTACTGGCAAAATGAAGAGATCAGACCTAACAAAAACACAAAACACAGTACCGAGTACTGGCAAAATGAAGAGATCAGACCTAACAAAAACACAAAACACAGTACCGAGTGCTGGTAATACAGGGAAAAGGGTAAAGAACGAAATAAATGCTGTATATAATACAGGATCAAAACAACTACGGGGAAACCAAACAAAAGCTATATCTAATAAAGGGACTAACAAAGGATCGAGTGGGGAAAAACAATCTCGAGTTAACACTCACTAACAAACAAACAGACAAACAACACTCTGGATAAACCCTCTAACAAACGAACAGAACACACAACACCTAAAGGATAACATTTATCTAATTGAGGGCGAGCTAACGAACACACATGTAAACACAGAATCAGAATAGATCTCGCTCTGACGAGACTGCCGAGGAGAAGGGTTTAAAAGTAGACGGATCGTTTGCTGATTGGTCCGTCAACGGATGGCTGATGGTGTGTGATGAGGGGGAGGGAACCAACGAAAAGCAGGCGGCAAATCTGAATGAAGGGAATAGCGAAGGGAAAAAACAGAAGGGAAGACAGAACACACAAACACACACACACAATACGGAACCCAAAATATGGGTGGACGTAACAACTTCAACTAAGCAGAGAAATGTCCAAACCTTCAATGACCTCTACTTTAATTCTGTTACATCCATGATACTATGAGTCAGACCTCTAGTGGAAGTATAAACCCCTAGAGGAAGTATAGACCCCTAGTGGAAGTATAGACCCCTAGAGGAAGTATAGCCACCTATAGGAAGTATAGACCCCTAGAGGAAGTATAGACCCCTAGTGGAAGTAAAGACCCCTAGAGGAAGTATAGCCACCTATAGGAAGTATAGACCCCTAGAGGAAGTATAGCCACCTATAGGAAGTATAGCCCCCTATAGGAAGCATAGCCCCTATAGGAAGTATAGACCCCTAGAGAAAGTATAGACCCCTAGTGGAAGTATAGACCCCTAGAGGAAGTGTTAAAAGTGAAGTGCTTGTTTAGGGGGTGCCACATGCTCAAAAGAATGTGTATATTCTAAATGATCAGCGATGATCTCCAACAGAAAACAAGGGCTTTACAAGCATACTTCTATTTCAGCCTGAAACCATCATCAACCCTTCTTCTAGTACGGTCCACTGCCAGAGACATCACTGACTGACTAGAATGTAAGGTAGAACTGTAATGCATTCACCATGCAGTCTCCTGTGTCTATTAAAGACACCAGGCTGAGCCTCTTCCACCTGGATAACGGGAGGAAATGGCTCCCTCCTGGCTCAGTCTAGCCTACCTTTCAACAGGTGTCCCACCAGTGCAAAGTTGAAGTTGGAGTTGAAGTTGAGGCCCACAAAGTGGTCCATCTGTTTGCAGTGCCACTCCAGGGGCTTCCGAATCTCCATGAACACCTCCTCAGGACTCTGAAGGGGACACACACACACACACACACACACACACACACACACACACACACACACACACACACACACACACACACCAGTTCATCTCAATCTGTGTGTGACGGCTGCTTGATTTGTGTGTGCGTGTGTGAGAGCTTTGGATAAGAGTCTGCTAAATGATCGTAACAAAATGTAATGAGTGAGGTAAGCTGATGGGAGTCAGACTTGTGTTTCTCTCAATAAAACCTTTGAAAGAGACTACCAAATATTTAGACTAGAAAAAAGATCACATCACTAAAGCACCTCAAAGATCCACTATATCCATTTAGGAACTACAAATGTTGCCCACTGAAGACGTTGTGTTACTACTAAGATTGAGATGTTGCAAACCAAATGTTAAAGACAGGAACATGTTTTTTGGCGTGAGCATGGATAAGGTGAGAATAATGCATGAAGAAAACTCTTCTTAAGCCTCATATCTCTTGTAACCGCAGACACCTTTGAGTTTAGCGTGTGATGTCAGACTCCTTCAGAGAGTAAGAAGGGCTGTGTGTTTGTTTCCTACCTTGTCGTTGAAGACCCGGAGACCGTCCAGTGTGTGCAGGTTCTGCTCCAGCAGGGCGGTTCCGGCCGAGTAGAGGCTGACCTCGTCAAGCTGGAGCACGGCCACTGCCACCCAGAAAAGGGCCTTGTGCATGGCAGAGTCCTGAACCACACACGCACACAAAACCCTCCTTATTTCAAACCCTCACAAAGTATTCTTAGGAACACAGCTACACAGACATTAAAGAAACACAGGGCATGCACACATGCGCACGCACGCACGCACGTATGAGGTGTATAAAGTGCCACCCACGCAGTGCTTTCACCGCCTCATTGCAACGCTAGGGGCACATGTGGTGCATATGCACAGCTACCTGTGAGGAACGCGTGTCTGCGTGTTTGCCTGCAAATGTGTAACGTCTGCATAGCTCCATATGCACAACACGTGTGTGTCTGTATGCCTCAACCTTTGTCTTTTCCTGATCCAATAGTTGTGATGGCTATAGCCTATTTGAATTCCCTATAATCCCTAATTGAAAAGACGTTGTTCTAAATCCACTAGCTGAAACGCTAAATATTGCCATCTAGGAAAATGCCATTTGTTTATGCTGAAATGTTTTGAAGTGTTTTCAAGTCACGCCAAAAGTGGATCTGAAATGAGTTTGTGGTGGCCCGATCTGTTTTGAACACAATTAGGCCTATATGCTCTTTTTAGAAAGGGTAAAAATATGGGATATGTTCGGGAAAATATTTAAACGGTAGGCAGTGGAAGAGAAGGGTTATACAGGAGAATCCAAGGAAAAACGTGAGGGTTGACAGTTAGCCTATGTTAATAGGCTTGTATGGCTGGTGGATATTACGTCCAGATATGCCATAGGCTACTTATTGTAGGCTATTTTTTATAAAGAGCATTGGAATAAACCAAATCCATGTCCGCAGCTCTTTCTTCTCGGGCAAAGTAGAACAGTAGTCAATTGAACACTCTTTCATGAAATCGGCCGAATAGCCTGCAATGTTAAGTGTATGGGAACAGAATAAATCTCTACAGAAAACGTTAAGATCATAGCCTATATGCTGACTTTCCGCCTTGAAAGTTTGTTTATTTTATCATATGAACGGGAGCTAAGCGATTCCTGACTATCATGGATTTATTGATGTAGTCTATTTAACTTCAAGCCCCATCATTGATCTCAATCTTCCCGTAGCCTGCAGGATATTTTTTTGTATATTTTTTTCTTATTGGGTTGTGTTATTGTGGCAGCATTGTTTAATGGCACTTATTAATTTTCTGTATTTACATGTGCCATGCTTGCTCGTTTAATATAGCCTAGGCAATGTAAACTAGTCCTATTGCATATGCAAACTAGGCAGATTTCAATGTCTTTTCAATGAGAGATTATAGAGAATAGTCATCCAAATAGTAGGTCGAAAAAGACGAAAGTGGTGGCATACAGGCACGAAGCGAAGTACAGCTGCAGTGAATGACACACTATTTCATGACATCGTGTATAATCGTGTTCTATAGTGCCTATATAAAAATACATATAGGCCGATATAACGTTAGACATCTTCATCCTCAACATTTGTTGTGTTATGGTTTCAGAATGATAGACAGTTTTGGAACAATTAGATACAACATAGGATGTAGGCTCTACTGAATGATTATTTTCCCTTGGCAACTAGCATGTATTTCCCAAATGATGTACAGATTGTTCGGCATTTTGTTATTACAAATGGCTTGAAAAATAGTGCATATAGCTGCAGTAAAGATGGAACATATCTCCCCTGGGGGGCATGCCCCTGGACCCCCCTAGGTTTGGGCTTAGCCCAAAACATATGGCTCCACCACTGCTATGCGGCCTAAATGTATTTTTCTATAGGCACTATAGAACACGATTTGTACACGATTTAATGAAATAAGTGTTTAATTTACAGCAGCTGTACTTCTCCCAACAGGACAGAGCTAAGAACGTGGATGTGGTTTATTTCCATGCTTGTTTAAAAAGTAAAATTCTTAGCATATCTGACTGGACGTGATTTTCAGCAGTCATACATACATCTAACATGGCTAAACCCTCCCACTTTTCTTGGAATACTCCAGTATTTTACCATTCTCTCTGTCCTCACGTTTAAATATTTCCATGAACATATCCCATATTTTCAGCCTGCCAAAAAAAGAAAAAAAACTACTTGTAAATGTGTTCAACTCAGAT
Organism: Galaxias olidus; assembly: GCA_026901105.3. NCBI lineage: Eukaryota > Metazoa > Chordata > Actinopteri > Galaxiiformes > Galaxiidae > Galaxias > Galaxias olidus. The sequence continues at coordinate 269,825 of JAPMUY010004158.1, forward strand.
CAGGCCACTACAAACACATTTCAGATACATTTTTGAAGTCACTTTAAAACACTTCAAAATATTTTAGCATGATCAAATGAGATTTTACATGGCGGTTTTGCGTTGCAGCTAGCTGATTTACGTCTTTTCAATGAGAGATTACAGGGAACAGCCATTGCAAATAGTGGGTCAGGAAAAGACAAAAGTTGAGGCATACAGGCACACGTGTGTCTTGTGCAGACGTCAGTGTTGTGCACGTCAATCAAGTCCCCTGCACAACAATGACACGTGCAAAGCAACGTCTGCACAAGACACATGTGTGCCTGTACGCCATAACATTTGCCTTTTCCCGAACTAGTATTTAAGACGACTAGTCTGTTGAGCCGTACACACGGACATGTGTATTGCGCATTTTGTTTATTCCAATGCTCTTTATAAAAAATAGCCTACAATAAGTAGCCTATAGCATATCTGGACGTAATATCCACCAGCCATACAAACCTATTTAACATAGGCTAACTGTCAACCCTCACGTTTTTCCTTGGATTCTCCTGTATAACCCTTCTCTTCCACTGCCTACCGTTTAAATATTTTCCCGAACATCTCCCATATTTTTACCCTTTCTAAAAAGAGCATATAGGCCTAATTGTGTTCAAAACAGATCGGGCCACCACAAATCCATTTCAGATCCTCTTTTGGCGTGACTTGAAAACACTTCAAAACATTTCAGCATAAACAAATGGCATTTTCCTAGCTGGCAATATTTAGCGTTGCAGCTAGTGGATTTAGAACAACGTCTTTTCAATTAGGGATTATAGGGAATTTAAATAGGCTATAGCCATCACAACTATTGGATCAGGAAAAGACAAAGGTTGAGGCATACAGATGCATGCACATCTCACACGCACACGCACACGCACACACACAGCTTTGAAGCAGTGACGAAAGGTCTTTGTGTTGTCAGCAGCCTTTTCAACAGAACTACTACCAAAATAACCCCCACCCACTTCCTAAGCACCCACTAAACGTGGCACCAGAACACCAGTCATAACCACACAGTGCTACTTTCACAATGACACACTCACAGAATAAGAAAAGGTGTTTCCATTGAGCTAGCACTCCCTATTGGGAGACTGTGTACCTTGTTGAGGAGAGGTTGTAGTTTGGTCAGTGCAATGACAGTAGCCTCAATTAACACCTGGCTATTGTAGTTGTCTGGACCCTTTAGGCAGCTCTCTAGACCCTAGAGAAAAGGCAAAGCACAGCTTAGTGACGTTTCCTTACAGACGTTGACAGGCCAAACCACAACACACCATTCTAAGGTAAAACATGGTGTTGACTTTTGCTATATACATTTTACTGGGTGTAAAGGGACCTAGTTCCAGTCCATAGAACCAGTGTCCATCACATGGCTTTACTCCCTCATTCTGTACCAATGGGTGAACACCCACCCTGTCGATGCTGAGCAGCGGGCTGGCCTTGCTGAGGATGCGGATGATCTGTTTGATCTGCCCGTGAGTCACCCTCTTACTTATGCAGCCAAACACCACCAGGGCTCGGGGCTGCAGGGATGGGTTGTACTGGAAGGCAAACCTACATGTGGAGGAGGAGGAGCGTTAAGACAGGCCTGCAGACCTCCATCTCTGGTTAACCATGGCTTCTCTCTGGGTCTTGATCTAAGCACACGACAGCACAGTGTGTGAAGCAGGACATACTTCTGAGCCAGCTCGGTCCACTGGTCCAGCCACTTGCAGCCGGGGATGTCCCTCATACAGGCCTGGGGGAGGGGAGGGGTTAAACACTGTCAGTACCAGCCTCACACACATTGTAACCTCACACTGTCTTTATGGCATACAAGGTGGTGAGCAGTGAACAGTAGGGAACTTGAACACACATCCAACAGCAGTGCTGGTAACTACTAGTAAAGACCTTACCAGCCTTTAATTCACAACAGCAGTGCTGGTATCTAGTCACACCACTAGTAAAGACCTTACCACCCTTTAATTCACAACAGCAGTGCTGGTATCTAGTCACACCACTAGTAAAGACCTTACCACCCTTTAATTCACTACAGCAGTGCTGGTATCTAGTCACACCACTAGTAAAGACCTTACCAGCCTTTAATTCACTACAGAAGTAAAAAGAGCAGCTACAGTCAACCACCACAAGACAAGCACACACACCTCCATGATCTCCAGCAGCGCCTCTGTGACGGTCTCCAGGGAGGACAGGGCGAAGGTCTCCCGCTCGTAGGAGCCCGGTGAGAAGGAGCGGTCCCGGTAGCTGGAGCGGAAGGCGATGACGGCAGCAGACTTCACCTTGCTGATGCCAAACAGCAGGTAGAACTTGGGCAGGGAGAACTCGGTCAGACTGAGACGCAGCACCTGCTTGGTCTCCTCTGAACACAGGAGGAGGCACCGAGGGTTAGGACGTCTCATTCAGCAAATACTAACATGTACTGCTTTGGAGAATATTCAAAGGCTTTGCAGCAAGTTCAAATAGTAAATACTACAGCATGTCTAACTTGTACAATACTTGTGCAGTCACTGTTCTAGACCTTCTTAGGTCTACGGTCTGTCTGTGTATTCATGTGCAGCGCTGGAAGTAGCATCAGAAGAACATGAGGCTGGCCTAGTGTGTGTGAGGAGGAGACATGTCCAAACCCACTGCACCACCTCTCCTAATAAAAGCACCTCCACCCCTCTGCAGCATTCACACTAAACCCACTGCACCACCTCTCCTAATAAAAGCACCTCCACCCCTCTGCAGCATTCACACTAAACCCACTGCACCACCTCTCCTAATAAAAGCACCTCCACCCCTCTGCAGCATTCACACTAAACCCACTGCACCACCTCCCCTAATAAAAGCACCTCCACCCCTCTGCAGCATTCACACTAAACCCACTGCACCACCTCTCCTAATAAAAGCACCTCCACCCCTCTGCAGCATTCACACTAAACATGTGAATAAACACATCAGGGGACTCCCTCTCCAAACACCTCAGCCTGCTCTCATGTTCAATTGAGTACATTGTTGCTCATATATTGTTGGCGAAAGGAAGAGAAAAGTAACACTCCGAGACAATGGAAGAGAGTAATAAAAGCCTGTATAGCCATCTAATAATGTCTTACTGAATCTAGCTTTATTCACCGTTTCCTCAAAAAATCCCGTGTTAAATTTAATCTGAAGAAGTTGCTCTGGTTTAGGATTCTGCTTTTTCTTTTGCTTCAAAGTTTGATCAAAAGTCCTTCTCTGGTTAGCAAATGTAATGGTAGCTCCTACATCAGTAAAAGTTAGCTACCAATGACTATATGTAACAAGAGTAGTTTTGACCCATGCTGGTGATGCGTACCGCTGAAGTTGAGCTGGGAGCAAGTGCAGAGGGAGTGGATGATGTTGATGACCAGACCGTGGGTGGAGGCTCGGAGGGACAGGGGGCCGGTGGCCACCAGCAGGGTGACCACGTGAAAGAGGTAGGGCAGGTGTGTGGCCACGTCCAGGGAGTTGTTGAAGGACAGCATCAGCATGTAGCGGGCCAGGATGGCGATGTCATCCCACATCAGGTGCTGCTCCAGCGTTGGCGTGGGCGACAGGCAGGTCTTGTCGATGATCTTGCACATGCGGATTATTACCTGTGGACGGACAGACACAATAGTGATCCACATGGACGTAGGACTTCAAAGAGCACCACAGCTTTAAGGTAACAAGTCTGTCTGGGATAGCATGTTCTCCCAACATCTCAGGAATCACTCATTGTGGTTATGGGGTCAAGATTACAAAAACTATCTGCAATGCAACCATCAACATCTCAGAAATGACTAACTGTGGTTAGGAGGCTAAGATTACAAAACCTATCTGCAATGCATACGACAAACATGATCTAACTTGCACGGCCATCTCTAATTGGTATTTGTATTGCGAGACAGAGAGACGGGTACATGTGGGCCCCCTACAGCAGCTCCCTGAGCCCCTGAATCACATCGTCACTGTGTGAGGAGCTCCATTCATAGACACGCGAGAGAGTGCACACACACAAACGTCATCCCTTCCTTTCTGGGAAACCACTCTACCCGGCAACTTACCGGAAACACAAACACATTCCTCTGTACAAAACTTCTAATCCTGAATCCTAGCAATCTGTAAAAAGTGATAAAAATGTAATACCAGACAAACCATTGACTTTTACCACTAATGTGTCAAAAACGTGCTCTCTGCAGCTGTATATGGTGACAATGTATTCAGTTACCAGTACAAAAAAGTCCTGAAGAACCTCTTCCATAAATAGGCTAACATACAGTGCATCCGGAAAGTATTCATACCCCTTCACTTTTTCCACATTTTATTATGTTACAGCCTAATTCCAAAATGGATTAAATAAAAAAAATGTCTCAACATTCTACATACAATACCGCATAATGACAAAGTGAAAAACGTTTTTTAGAATTTTTTGCAAATTTATTAAAAATAAAAATCTAAAATATCACATGTACATAAGTATTCACACCCTTTACTCAATACTCTGTTGAAGCACCTTTGGCAGCAATTACAGCCTCAAGTCTTCTTGAGTATGATGCTACAAGCTTGGCACACCTATTTTGGGGCAGTTTCGCCCATTCTTCTTTGCAGACCGTCTCAAGCTCCATCCGGTTGGATGGGGAGCGTCGGTGCACAGCCATTTTCAGATCTCTCCAAAGATGTTCAATCGGGTTCAAGTCTGGGCTCTGGCTGGGCCACTCAAGGACATTCACAGACTTGTCCCGAAGCCACTCCTTTGTTATCTTGGCTGTGTGCTTAGGGTCGTTGTCCTGTTGGAAGGTGAACCTTCGCCCCAGTCTGAGGTCCAGAGCGCTCTGGAGCAGGTTTTCATCAAGGATCTCTCTGTACATTGCTGCATTCATCTTTCCCTAGATCCTGACTAGTCTCCCAGTTCCTGCCGCTGAAAAACACCCCCACAGCATGATGCTGCCACCACCATGCTTCACTGTAGGGATGGTATTGGCCAGGTGATGAGCAGTGCCTGGTTTCCTCCAGACATGACGCTTGGCATTCAGGCCAAAGAGTTCAATCTTGGTTTCATCAGACCAGAGAATTTTGTTTCTCTGAGTCCTTTAGGTGCCTTTTGGCAAACTCCATGCCTTTTGGCAAACTCCATGCGGGCTGTCATGTGCCTTTTACTGAGGAGTGGCTTCCGTCTGGCCACTCTACCATAAGGGCCTGATTGGTGGAGTGCTACAGAGATGGTTGTCCTTCTGGAAGGTTCTCCCATCTCCACAGAGGAACACTGGAGCTCTGTCAGAGTGACCATCGGGTTCTTGGTCACCTCCCTGACCAAGGCCCTTCTCCCCCGATTGCTCAGTTTGGCTAGGTGGCCAGCTCTAGGAAGAGTCCTGGTGGTTCCAAACTTCTTCCATTTGCGAATGATGGAGACCACTGTGCTCGCTGGGACCTTCAATGCTGCAGACATTCTTTTGTACCCTTCCCCAGATCTGTGCCTCGATACAATCCTGTCTCGGAGGTCTACAGACAATTCCTTGGACTTCATAACTTGGTTTGTGCTCTGACATGCACTGTCAACTGTGGGACCTTATATAAACAGGTGTGTGCCTTTCCAAATCATTTCCAATCAATTGAATTTAACACAGGTGGACTCCGATCAAGTTGTAGAAACATCTCAAGGATGATTAGTGGAAACGGGATGCCCCTGAGCGCAATTTTGAGTGTCACAGCAAAGGGTGTGAATACTTATGTACATGTGATATTTTATTTTTTTATTTTTAATACATTTGCAAAAAATTCAAAAAAACCTTTTTTCACTTGGTCATTATGCGGTATTGTATGTAGAATGTTGAGAATTTTTTTTTTATTTAATCCATTTTGGAATTAGGCTGTAACATAATAAAATGTGGAAAAAGTGAAGGGGTATGAATACTTTCCGGATGCACTGTACCTTAACACGTGATGTTGAAGAACCTCTTCCATAAATAGGCTAAGATACCTTAACACATGATGTTGATAAGAACCACATCACAGCTGAAAGGGAAAAGCCTGAAGAAGTTTTTGGGGGAATAGTGAGTGATTTTGGAAGATAATAGACAAGGGTGTGTGTGTGTGTGTGTGTGTGTGTGTGTGTGTGTGTGTGTGTGTGTGTGTGTTTATTTTTGTTTTGCTTGTGTCAGCCACCTTGCTGGAGACCAGCTTGACGTTCCCAGAAGCCAGGGCCACAGCTGTGTCAGCCATGACCTCAGCCTTGATGGAGCCCAGGCCCCCTGTGGCGCTGGTCTTGATGAAGCTGTCCAGCACCACGTCCAGCAGGTCTGTGATCTACGGCACACATACAATCCTCAGTGTGTACACCACACTACCACAGCCAACATCAGTCAAACCTCCTGAAGGCCATGCAAAGAGTGTGAGGGGGAAGGCATCCACCTGTCCTAGACTGCCCCAGATCTTTGCCTGGATGGAGGGGTACATCTGCTTCTCGTTGATGGTCATGGTGATGAGTTTGTCCAGGATGGCAGTGACGCGCTGGCGCTTGGCGTCGTCGTTGTGCTTGCAGAAGCGCACCAGGTTGAGCAGCCAGGGGGTCATGTACTCCAGACACAGGTGTTTCAGCTCAATGCCTACAGCAGGACAACAGGCCCAGGGGGAAAAGAACCAGGAAAACCCAGCTTCTTACTTTATGTTATATTAGAAACATGTCAAACAACCCAACAGATGTAGCAATGTTTGTGCATAAGATTAACTTCATATTGTCATAGCATCAAACAAACAAAGAGAGTGTGGATCCATATCTTCCACTGACACAGATTTTGAAGAATGAATAAGAGCAGTAAAGTTGCTCATAGTACCAAACTGAGAAAACAAATGTTTTTTGACTTCAGCAGCAGCAATGTTACATGGAGCAAGATAAATAAGATGGTTAGAGAGTGTCAGACTGTCATTTAAAGGAACCTGTGTGTGTGATACATTCCACTTTCCAGCTGGAGCCAAAGGTGCAACATAACTTTCAGTATAGTTGGTTTTATATTATTGAGGAGTTGCAATTGATTTTCCGTTGATTGCATAGCAGTAGACAAGCTTTCAACGCTTTCACTTTATGCAATCAGATTTGCTAAACGAGGTACAAACTCAGTCATTGTATTTTATGGTGAATATCTATTCAGTGAATTGTTTTTTTTTGTGATTACATTAAACAGACCCAAATGTTCGTCAGCACTAAAATTCAAAGTGTGTGTGTGTGTGCGTGCGTGACTTTGACTCTGCATTTTAAATTTGACAAGCAGATAAATGGAGTGGTAAAATCCCGTTCAGATACGGACCCTGAAAAAAAGAAAACCTTTCATTTCACTGAAGGATTTGGAAAAGGTCACCCATGCTCTAATTCTTTCCCGTCTGGACTACTACAACTCCCTGTACACTGGAATCAGCCAGTCAACTCCCAGTACACTGGAATCAGCCAGTCATCTCCCAGTACACTGGAATCAGCCAGTCATCTCCCAGTACACTGGAATCAGCCAGCCAACTCCCTGTACACTGGAATCAGCCAGCCAAGTTTGTCCCGCTTGCAGCAGGTTCAAAACGCTGCGGCCAGGCTTTTGACTGGATCCAAAAAGAGGGACCATTTTTCCCCAATCTTGGCCTCTCTTTACTGGCTTCCAGTTCGCTTTAGAATTGATTTCAAGATCCTGCTATTTGTATTCAAAGCACTGAACCAACTTGCCCCTCCTACATCACAGATCTACTGAGACCATACACCACTCCCAGGCCTCTTAGGTCTTCTGAATTGGGACTACTGGCCATCCTACACTCCAAACTAAAGCTCAGAGGTGACCGCGCATTTGCAGTTAACAGCTCCTAACTTATGGAACACCCTCCCTCTTCTATCAGATTTGCCCCTTCTGTCCATTCCTTCAAGTCTCAGCTCAAAACGTATTTCTGCTCATTAGCCTTTGCATCTTAGTGGTTTTCTATGCACTTAGCTTGTATATAGCATATATATGTGTCACAACTGTTTTTTGGTTGCACTTTGGTCAGCTCTGCCTGTTTTAAACGTGTTCTATAAATAAACATGATTTAATTTGATTTGATGTGTGTGTGTGTGTGTGTGTGTGTGTGTGTGTGTGTGTGTGTGTGTGTACTGACTGGACTTGGAGAAACCCGATATGCACTCCTCTAGGAACTCCAGGGTGAGGTGGGGCTCATTGGCTGCCAGCGTCTTGCTGATCGACACAATAAACAGTGTGTTGTTGGCGGGGATGCACAGGCCCGATGTCTCAAGCAGCTGGCCCTCGATCTTCAGGTTGAAGGTGCAAGTTAAGGCACACAGCAGATTGTAGGCTGCAGACCTGTCCAGTTCACACACACACACACACACACACACACACACACACACACACACACACACACACACACACACACACACAAATAAACAAACAGAACACGAACAGCAAATTTGGGAAAGATAAATGAGACTCTCAGAGGCCTGTTCCATAAAGCGAGTTGACCAAATAAGCCAGGCTTCTTTCAGTTAGTCTGACTTATTTTCAGTTGACTCGGTTCCATAAATCAACTTCAAAATAGCTCAAGCTCAGTTACTATAGCAACTTATTCTTGGAAACTAACCTGGTCTGGAGTAGGCTAACTGTCAGGCTGGGGGCCAGAGTTTCTGTAACACTGAGCCAAATGGAAAGCAATGCTGTCTGATGAATGATTTTAACACTGCCTTTCTGGCATGCTGCCATATTTATTTAACTTTATTAACTACTATCGTTCCAAAACATATTTCTTTATTTTACTAAAATTAATTATTAATAAGAATTATTATTATAGAAAGTCATCCTTAAATTTTCTTTTAAATAAATCATAACGGTAATTAATAAGATATAGAACCACATATGTTTGATTATATAGAATGTGATATCAAACATTTAGGCTTACGCTATACATAAAATATGTCTCAATCTAAATTACCCCAATAGAACAGTACAGTTGCAAAAAAATATTGACAAGAACAGTGTTAATTTTGTCAACAAAAATTTGGACTAAAAGTATTCGTAAACAACCTTTTTTTCATGACTAAACTGTAACAACAACGTAAATGAAAGAAATATTGACGACAAAAATGGAGACGAAATCTCTGTTCATTATGCCCTGACAAATTAAGACGAGACGAAATAGCTGGCTGTGTTCTGGCGGACAACCTAGATCAAAGTTGCCGTCTCAAGGCATTGGTTGTTTTCCTTTTTAACTATTAATTTAACTGAATAACAAATTCTCCCTGCCTTCAAGCATCTTTCTCATTTGATGCTTATTCCCTGCTCCCAGTCTGTATATCCGTGCAATTTTGAGCAAAAGCCAGCCCAATAGTATAATTTGAACAAGCTAACGTAACCTTGTGAGCACTCCAAATCTAGCTAAAACCATGTCTGCCAAGGTAACGGTAAATACAAATTATATGATTGATTCGATAACATTAGGAAACCTTAACGTTACGTGTGTCATAGTGCCTGCTCTCACTTTGAAAGCAGTGACACTCACCTCAGAGCGGTGCTAAATTCATCATCAAATTTTGCCAGATTGCAAAAGATAGTTACGGTTAACATCAGGGTTACGGTTAACGTCAGCCACTGCCCTCTTGCATAGAGCGCCGCGTTAAGCCTACTGTTCTAGTGGTTGCATGTAGAAGTGTGCATATAAACCAGAGCCATTTATGTTAATTCCTATTAGGAGTCAGGACTAAAACATTGACGAAAATTTTACTAAAACGAAAACTGACTACCACTGACTAAATCTTGACTAAAACTAAACAAAATGAAATTACGAAAAATTTGACTTCAACGCAAACACAATTTTCAGTAAGGACAAGACGAAAACTAAATAAAAAATGCTGGACGAGAAATGTAGTAAATCAATCCATCTGCCCCAATCCTCTGGGAAACCATGTTTAAAATGTATTGGTAAATGTATTGGTTAATAAATTTAAAACAATGTAAAAGAAAAAAAAAGAAAAAAGTTAACTTTGATGTGTTTAGTGGGTCCATGGGTTTTAATCAATTCAGTGAAGGTCTATAAATAAGAACCTCAACCCATGATTCCTTCTTGGTCAATCGGGTTGTGTCCTTCCATTGATGAGGTTGTGGATGAGGGAGCTGTTAAAGAATTCAGGGAATTCTAAAGACAACGTACTTTCACGGACATGTCAGACCCTTTCGCTGACACTGACAACAACCTGTATGGGCGTCTTTGAGAGAAGGGATTTTATACACAGTGCTGTGAAAAAGTATTTGCCCCCTTACAGATTTCTTCTGTTTTTGCTTCTTTGTCACACTTACATTTTTCAGATCATCAAACAAATATTAATATCAGACAAAGACAACCTGAGGGAATACAAAATGCAGTTTTTAAATGATGATTTCATTTATTAAGGGGAAAAAAAGCTATCCAAACCAACCTGGCCCTATGTGAAAAAGTAATTGCCCCCTAAACCTAATAACTGGTTGTGCCACCCTTGGCGGCAACAACTGCAATCAAGCGTTTGTGATAACTGGCAATGAGTTTTTCACATCGCTGTGGAGGAATTTTGGCCCACTCTTCTTTGCAGAATTGTTTTAATTCAGCCACATTGGAGTTTTTTCGAGCATAAATGGCCTGTTTAAGGTCATGCCACAGCATCTCAATCGGATTTAAGTCCGGACTTTGACTAGGCCACTCCAAAACCTTCATTTAGTTTTTTTTGAGCCATTCAGAGGTGGACTTGCTGGTGTGCTTCGGATCATTGTCCTGCTGCATAACCCAAGCGCGTTTGAGCTTAAGGTCACAAACTGATGGCCGGACATTCTCCTTCAGGATTTTCTGGTAGAGAGCAGAATTCATGGTTCCATCAATTTCGGCAAGTCGCCCAGGTTCTGAAGCAGCAAAGCAGCCCCAGACCATCACACTACCACCACCATGTTTGACTGTCGGTATGATGTTCTTTTTCTGAAACGCTGTGTTAGTTTTACGCCAGATGTAACGGGACGCACAGCTTCCAAAAAGTTCCACTTTTGTCTCGTCAGTCCACAGAATATTTTCCCAAATCTTGGGGATCATCAAGATGTTTTTTGGCAAATGTGTGACGGGCCTTCGAGTTCTTTTTGGTCAGCAGTAGTTTTCGCCTTGGAACTCTCCCATGGATACCATGTTTGCCCAGTCTCTTTCTTATTGTTGAATCATGAACACTGACCTTAACTGAGGCAAATGAGGCCTGCGGTGCTTTAGATGTTGTTCTGGGTTCTTTTGTGACCTCCTGGATGAGTCGTCGATGCGCTCTTGGAGTAATTTTGGTAGGCCGGCCACTCCTGGGAAGGTTCACCACTGTTCCATGTTTTCTCCATTTGTGGATAATGGCTCTCACTGTGGTTTGCTGGAGTCCCAAAGCCTTAGAAATGGCTTTGTAACCCTTTCCAGACTGATAGATGTCAATGACTTTGTTTCTCATCTGTTCTTGAATTTCTTCAGATCGGGGCATGATGTGTTGCTTTTTGAGATCTTTTAGCCTACTTCATGTTGTCAGACAGGTTCTATTGAAGTGATTTCTTGATTCTACAGTTCTGGCAGTAATCAGGCCTGGGTGTGGCTAGTGAAATTGAACTCAGCTTTCCAAAAAATTTGGTTAATCACAGTTAATTCATGATTTAACAAGGGGGGCAATTACTTTTTCACATAGGGCCAGGTTGGTTTGGATAGCTTTTTTCCCTTAATAAATGAAATCATCATTTAAAAACAGCTTTTTGTATTTACTCAGGTTATCTTTGTCTGATATTAGAATTTGTTTGATAATCTGAAACATTTAAGTGTCACAAATGTGCAAAAACAATAAGTATCTGTAAGGGGGCAAATACTTTTTCACAGCACTGTATTTAATCTTTCCTCAGGCCACATTGCCCATAGCATACTGCAACAAAGCACTCACAGTACCACAGACTGACCGCACCGCACTTATAATTATTAATTTATAGATTGACCTAGTGAACATACATTTGTTGCCTTGGGGTTTAATATCATTGCGATATTAAATATGAACTTACTATTTGAATGTGTTGTGCCCAATACTTAATTTGGTTGTATCAGAATACTGTATATTATGACATTTTAGCTTAGTTACTACATTTAGGTGTTAGTATCTTATGTATGATATGCATTCAATCGATCAGCAATTTTCTGCCAGCCTTTCTGTCTTGTATTGTGTATGTATTGTCTTTTGGGGTTATTAAACATTTGAATTCTTCATATTTCTCCAAGAGGAATCGCTGCTTGGTGGCTGTGAACATTGGCGCTCTCTCTTTAACATTGCTTTTGCCGTGTTGTTTCAATTTGATCCACGTTCGACCTCTCGGGCTGCTTAAGAATAGCATGCACGCTGTTATCTTGACTACTTCAATCCATCTTAAATCAGCCTGATTACGTGAGCCTGACTTTACCTTTATGGAACCTTTTAGCCCCAACTGATTTGTTAGGTTAATTCAAGTCAGGTTTAGTACTTTAATGCATACTTTACTGAGCACGCTTTTTGGAACGAGCCTCAGATCGGCTTGAGTATAAAAAACATTCCAGTCCATCTAATGCTGACCTGAGGCTGGGGTCGGAGCTGCCCAGGTTGAGCAGGGCGATGTTGAGCAGGGTTCCCGGCACGTCCTTGGGCCGGATCTTGGTGTGCTGGGGGATGGAGTCGGGCTGTGACAGCTCCCAGCGTGTTCGGATGTGGATGATGGAGTGAACGATGGCTTCACACTCCTGGTGCATGAAGGTTAGCGGGGTTCCCTGGTTGGCTATGGTAAGCGTGAACTGGTTCTCATCCACCAGGCAGATCTCCTCAATCTCAGAGGCGTAGTAGATGTCGTTGAGGAACACTGACTGGCCCAGGACACGCGTTCTCTCGGCCGATGTCACCTGGACGGCTGTGGAGCCCACCTGGGGAGACGTAGAAAGCTGTCAATAACTAAGCACATTTCATGTCAACTAAACCCAATGTATTGCCACTGGCCTCAAGTCTACATGTCCTTACCTTAATGGACACCTTGGTGTCCTTGTGGGCCAGCTTCAGGGCATTATGGAACACTTTGAGGTCTTCCTCGAGAGCTAGCGTAGCGGCGGGCAGCTTCTGCTGGTCCGGCTCGATGTGTTCAGCTAGCTTGGCAGGCGAGTCGATGAACAGAAGCTTCTTGCTGCCCTTCAGGCCGGTCAGCAGCCGCTCGTGGTACTTGGTGTACTCCCTCACCCATGTGTTGCAGTTGTAGATGTAAATGGCGGCGACGTTCTCGTATGCAAAGCCTGGGAAGACCACAAACCACTTGGAGAGGAAATCCGTCTTGAAGCGGTTGCTTGGTCCGGCATGCGTGAGGTCCACCACGATCTCATAAGGCTTGGCGTAGTACGGCTTCAGGGTCAGCAGGACGTGGTAGATGAGCAGGTCACCATTAATCTGGCCTGTTTTGAACCTGGGGGAAACAGTGGAGTTACACATGGCTTCACTGGGGGATTCCACGCTAACTAACGGCACTGAACAGACGTTGAAGGAAAGACCCGTTAAGTTGTTCCAGGTAAATGTATATGGTCAAGCCATCCTTCTGCATATCAAGCCTTTTTAATAGTTGAGTGAACAGACCAAATAGACGAGGAACTGACTGAGAATGTACAGACCACATAGAACCAGTCACACAGAAACATTCAACAATATTTTCAACTTAAGCAGAATTAAGGTCTGAAACTGTTAAAAGTAAACTTACTGTCAGGTTTTATTTGTGATTAAATGTATTGTTTCAGTGTTTTATTAAAAACATTAAATGTTTTATTAACGTTAAAGTTTGCACCTAATAATTTATCTGTGTGTTTTATTGTGACTGGACCAGTTGAAAAATACATTTAATTTAAATTTGGACTAACTTCAAAAAAAAAAGAAGATTGGTATTTATTATTTTTACTACAAGAAGCAAACCTGCCACAGTTAATGTTTTATGTCTTTGCAATTTCAGCAGAATAAAACTGCACTATTTGCTCAATTCTGAGATAAACTTAAATAAAAACAGTGTCAGTAAAGATTAAATACATATGCAAACAATAGGGGTTGGACAGAAATAATTCTACTCTGCAGAAGAGTATAAATAAAACAGACCACAGAATGATTTTTCTAAATAGGGAACTATTACTGTACACCAATCTCCAAGACAACCAAACATACAGTCCTCTACCCCCACCTGTTGCAGTCTGCTTACCCCTATGACAGACACAGTATTGACCAAAAGACAGAAGTGAAACATGAACAGGAAAGGTGTCATCTCTCCGAAGGCTTAAGCAGAACCCATTGACTCGCACATAGTATTGTTCTGTGTCTTACAGAGGTCATACACACCAAGTGTTCTTTATTATTCAAAGATCAACAGATTGGTATGTAAAACTTTTATATTCTTCAAAGATTATTTACCTACAATTATGGTGCTTGAATGGTGCCAAAAACATCTGTCTCTGGTATAAAAACATGGTAGTCTGTTAAACTGAGAATCTGCCTAACAAAAATAATTTTGCAAACTTTTAGCATTTGTCATTTTTTCTCTCAAACTAGTTGCTTAGGGTCAGGGATTGCTAGGGACTCTAAGAAGCCATGCATTTCAAACGCTTATATAAACAATAACTTGGACAATATTGACATCTAATTATTTTCTGAATTAGAGTTCTGTAGGATAATATCAAAGTATATCCAAATTCCCTGTTAAAATACGCTAAATGATCTAACCCCAGAGACCTTTGGGAGGGTCTATTTTTCTTTTGCTTTTTATAGATGTTATGTACATGAAAAACCTGACGTAACCAAGATTGTAATATCCTGGAGGCATCACAGTATTGGCTAGAATAGAATAGAGACCGCTATAGGGAACTTGAGGCCCAACGATTTTTAAATGGGATCGCCAATCACATTTCCCGAAAATAAGGGAATAATAATGGTCCTTTGTTGAAATGCAAGAATGGTTTACGACATGAAATGTCAATGTAGTTCATTGTACCAAGTTACATTTGATTAGCAGCGTTAGAGACTAATGGTCTGGCTAGCAGACGTCATTAGATTGTGGGAAATGACACAATAGAAACCGACAATTAACTAAACATAGCACGGAAAGAAGAACTTGAAAATACTCTGCTTACAGATGATGTAAACACCTATTAAATGTGTCCTTCCTTTCTTCCCTCAGCAAGATGAAAGACATCAATGTTGTGGTCATTTTAGCCATTATAGGCACAGTAGTAACTGGAATGGAAGATAATGAATATAGTAATGCAAAGAAAGCAAATTCAACTGAATCTGGGACTGGGACTACATCAGTTGGACTGGAAACACCTAGCACCTGGTCAGAACAGGATAACTCTACAGCACACTCAATGGAGTTGAATGCAACGACCACCACATCTGGTCCGAGCAGAACTCTTATGCCTGACTTAGCAACAGATACCTTAATCAGAACAACCACAAGAAACACCATGAGTCACGGTATCACACCCTCTGACAAACAACCCATACAACCAAGCTCAGGCCCTGAGAGTCTGTTTGTTAACAGGCATAGAAACACATTGTTGATAGTAATGGCTACCCATATAGTCATCTGCACTATCTTGTTGGTGATTTCTGTGGCGTTGGCTTCCGAGGTGTGTCACCTGCGAGGCCTGCTCCAAAGGTCCAACAGGACCAGCAGTCGTCCTACGCGTAGCAATGCTGACTTGGTTAGTAACTCAGGCTACTGGGCCGGCACCAACCAAAGGACCAGAGGGCTGTCCGAGACGGAGGCTAGCGAGACCAGCATCTTAATGAGGCAGCTTAGCCAAACTCAGCAGGGTGAGGGAGACAGCGTAAACGAACTGGATGACGGGAACAAAGAGAAGGACGGGTTGATGAAGCAGGACAAAGCCAAAACAAACAGTGAAGACGACTCAGATGAGGGGAAAGAAAGTGGGGGGGCGGTTAATAAAGTAAGAAAGAATGACGTCCCAAAGGATGTAGCTGTAGACCTGGAGTGATGCTTTGTCTGTCTTCACAGAGAGAAGTCAGTTACTGTACTAGAGGTGTCCGGCCATGTGACATGGAAACATTAAGAAATACTGAACTATGTGGCAAATTTTGCTGTAAATAAATGAGCTGCATCTAGAACACACACTGTCGACCAATGTTGGCTGAAAGTGCCCATCTAGAACAGCAAAAGCTTTGCAAAAAGTACATTGAATGGTCATTGAAGTTTGGAATTGTGTAACACAGATACGGCCAATTCTGCCACACCCACAGGATTGCTACTGCGAAATGATTTGTGACAATTTTCTAAAGGCAGCTATGACTGGCTCTACTGGGGAAGTCCCTTTAACATAAAAAGGAAGACTATAAGGTTTCAACACTTTTCATTAAGCTTTTCTTTGTCCAGAACAATTACAAATTCTTTGTTGCTTTTTATTCTTATATACCTTTTTAAAATGTACTGAGAGAAATTATCTGCAAACAGAGTAAGAAGGGGTTTGACCTTCCGATACAATTCCTAAATGTATATACATATACAAACACGCACCCACACCCACATCTACACTTTAATATTTCCAGTACAGGGCAGTTCTTAACTGATTCTAAACCAACGGCATATATGAATCTTGCAAAAAGTAATCTTGGAGCCAAAAGTAGGCTCTATTTGTATTTGTAACTATATGCGTGCGCGTGTGTATATAGCCTTTGCCTTCAAGTTTAAGACTGAGTTACTCCAATTTTTTTTTACTTTGAAAGCAGTACTTCTATAATCATAATTACTCATATTGATCATTATATATATATATATATATATATATATATATATATATATATATATATATATATATAAATATATATATATATATATATATATATATATATATATATATATCATATACCATATACCATTTGTTGTATTTTCTTTAAATGCGTTTACTTATGGTTTCTATTTGTTTTAAATATGTACTACTATTATTATGTATCACTTGTTTTAATGCTTTCGAAGAATTTAGTAACATTGTTAAGGAAAGGTCCAGTAGCAGCTTTTTTGACATTATTACACAATAAAATCTTACTAATGTCAACTATATACAAAAACAAATGGGGTCAGGGGACATTTGTGTGTGAGTCTGGCATCATATTTTGTAAAGGAATTTGGCCATGCTGTCCTTATGAGTGGCAAACCTCTCAATAACTTAATTATTAAAGTCTGGGCTGATTTAGATTAGTTTTGTCTCCATGGAGAGCATAGCCAGTGCAGTCAGATGATCCTGTGTCATGGTGTCCCTCCGGTTGGTCTTGATCTTCTTCAAAGTAGAGAAACACCTCTCTGACTCTGCTGTTGTCAAGGATGTGGTGATAAGGATTTTGAGAAGACTGACCGCCCCGCAGAATTTAACAGTTAATTATCTTTGATAAAAGATGCCTGCTCTTATCCACCATTGTGTTTCCTCACCCCAATCCTGTGGCTGTCCATTTGCGTAGCGATGTTAACTCTGCTCAGCATGGCTATAGCTTGACCATATTCTCCATATCATGTGTGTCTTTGAACACTCATGTTTCTTAATCTTCTCTGATAGATGTTTCATGTCCCTTATTCCTGTAACAGTCCATGTTGTTGTATCTGTCCTAGTTGTTCTAAAAAGTAGAAATGGGAAGAAAAATATGGCATTTCCATGACTGCATCCAGCTAGCCAAGCCTTTTTTTCATACCAACTACAGGAGAAGCCTCCCATGTACTTTCCGTTTATTTCACTAGCCTGTTGTTCTATCTTAATATCAGGTTGATGTGGTTCAATCTCAAACTCGTATTTTCTCCACCAGAGGTCTCCTCTCAAATGGGTTTTGATGATAAGATACTATCTAATTAGGGGGCGCCTGAGATCCTACGTCTTGCATAGCCGCGTTCATCATCGTCGTCTTCTCTCTGGATTCAATGGCAGATTGCAAACCAACTTTCTCCACCACAGGCAGACTCTGCTTGGGGCAATACATTTATCGCCCTTCTGGCAGCAGATTCGAGGACACTGATTGGCAAAATGTATGTTGTTAATGTTGTCATGTGCATTTTTGATGTCACCTATTGGCTGTGCTGCTGCACTGAATGGGCGATTTTTCTATCGCCCCAGAAGAGATATGTAGAGAGGGGATGAACTATAAACATAGATATATCTATGGGCTGAACAGTCAGCTAATTTTACCCCAAATATAATGATTTATATTTTATATACTACACATTATTGTGCATTAGAAATACATACATGCTTAAAATAAGTGTTTATTTTTAAAATAAATAAAACAAATATTTTCTCCAGGGAGAGCCAAGAAGGGAGGTGCCCTATCGCTTTATTATGTAAAGTATGCCATGGACAAACATAGTTGGAAACTTATTTCCAAGTTTCCCAGCATGTCTTGAACACACCAAGCTTGTTTGCCTGTCACACATGAATGAAGGACAGTGTACTGTGCAGCATAGCCACACGTCTGAATTACAATGAGTGTGTGTCAGTGACAAAGGAATATACTATTTGGATTTTTATTTTATGAAAATGTTTTCCATTCTTTTACAGTCAAAAAACCCGCAAATTAACTTTCAAATTAGCCCAATTTGGCAGGACAACCGAGGAACTGGCAACTCTGGTTGTAGCTGCATAGTTTTTTAGATGTATCCACATTTGCAGGTTTATCCATATTGCGCATGCCAAACAACACACATTACCAAACCTTTGTTTTTGCAGGAATTGGTGCATAATGCTATACAACTAATGCCAATGAGAAGGCCTGGGATTGAATTGATCTCACCCGTAGAGTGATGATCTGTTACTGCTGCTGCATCAGATCTAGGATCTGTAAGGCAGGCTTTAAACGGTGAAACTTTCACGCAAGTTGCATGAAACAAGATTTCCATGAATCTTGACTGTTAAACGAAGCAATTAAAAAAATAATCAAAGTCCCAAGCAACAAAATTTAAAAGTTCACTCATATTAGCTAGCTAGATTGGTAATTTTTTGTCTGTCAGATTGTTTTCTTGCTAGATTACATCAAGTGGGAAGTGTCATTTTGACTACATTTGCATCTTCATATCTTATTTCGTATTGTTTTCTTGCTGGATAATATCAATTTGGACGTGTTACATTCATTTGTCTTCTGGCACTGGCTGGCTACTTTGTTTCGTAATGGCTGTCCCGGAGAATAGGAAGAGACTTGTCGACCACCGACTGTTTCTGGCCAATAAGAGATACCCGTTCAAAGCATGCTATTGCGTTTACACTTAGCAGAAGTCAGTAACGTGATGAAAAAATGACAGTATTTGGAATATCCAGTTTGAGCTGGTAGCTGGTTGACCAGCTTGCAACTAGTAGACCAGCTACCACCAGCTAGATTAGCTCCCAGCTAGACAGCTACCACCAGCTAGATTAGCTCCCAGCTAGACAGCTACCACCAGCTAGATTAGCTCCCAGCTAGACCAGCTACCACCAAGCGAAGCCAGCTACCACCAGCTCATACCGGCTCGACCAAGATTGTCCACCAGCTCATACCAGCTTAGACCAGTTTTCAATCCAAACTGGATTTTCCAGTAGGAAAACAAGCAGCTTCAAGCGACACATCTAATCAGTTTTTTGTCAATCCTACATAATAAAATCATTTTTGTTCTCGCGCATGGGCACAGGCATTCTGAACTGTGCTGTCGGGGGCAATGTGTTCTAGGGAATCTGTGATGCAAATATTTTGACTCAAAAGGACGACAGCCAACCGAGTGTCCAGGCCTTCAAAGGAAATGTAATCTTACTCCATCTACAGGAATGTGTAAAAGTCTACGGTGGTGGACTGAAACAAACACAGGCAAACACAAGCGTAAGAGTGTAAGACGTAAGAATATATTCAATCTTCTAGACTTCTTGAGTGCCTGCGTGTTACCCAGCATGTTACTGAGTGCTAAATTGTATGTGTGTGACTGTTGACCTATCAGCTTAATAGAAAAAGGCAGACGCAGTGAGGCTTGCCATTAGTAGGCAGAGACATTACTCTACTGGGCATTACCACTGAGCTCTGGAAGAAGAATAACCCACCAGAACATCAACATTCAAACACTGACTTGTTGGATTAGCTGGCACGTTTAAAGGGATATTTATTAAGGCTCGACAGCTTTTCATTTGTTTTGAAGTCCAATCAAGAAACAAAAACAAGAAAAGGTGCAAGGGTTCCTGCAACACCAATCAAAATAAGTGATTCGTATTTGGTATAGGCTAGTGAAAAAATAAAGGCTGACCTAAAATCATTGTAACCTACAGTATTATTGTTTTATTTTCTAGATAAAAAAGTGCAAATCACACTGCTCTGGTAAAATGAAGTTTAAGGAAAATGGGAGAAATGCATGCTGGTTAATGTGAGATGTTTCTAAAGCATTTGATTCAGCAGCATTAGCAGTGTCTCCATCGTCAGTACCAGAGTCCCTGCTAGGCACTGCATTTTTCTCCTCCCCCTCCTCCTCCCATTTCCCCCCCACCTCTCTCTCTCTCTCTCTCACACACACACACCGTCACACTTCCTCTGCACAGTGTTAAGGGGAATCTGCAGTGGGCTGATCAAGCTCAACGATGGGGGATTAGATTGTCTGAAGCTACTTTTATTAATGGAGCTGAAATGGACATATGAGAAACAAGCATTGACAAGCCTTCACTTTCAAGATAACAGAGAAGGCAAAAACCACAGCAAGACCTTTATACTCCCAGTAAAGGGTTAACGGAAGGGTTGTGAATGCTGAATTCAGGCTACCAGGAAAATCCACCGTCAGAAAAGTAGCAGGCAGCAAAACCAGTGGAAAGACAAAGGAGGAGAAGAGAAGGAGCGCACCGGCCCGGACAAAAGAAGAGAAAGTGACTGGAATGACAAAATGAAGGGAAGGTGAGAATTTCCCTCTGCTTGACTGATGTAAGTGGAAGCTGGTCATGCATGGCAAACAAACAGAGAGCAGCTCAAATGCAGCTCCCGGGCAAAAGGAAGATATAGTGCACATACAGCTAAGGGCAGGCTGCGGTTGAAACGCTCTTCACATGGAGCAGTTCTCTCCACACACACTCAGTCAGAAAGACATCTTTCTACTCAGCCACTTCTGTAGCCCTCGGTTCTGGGGCCAGCAGTACTGCTTTGAAATTCACCTACCATCAAACAAGTTCCTTAGTTTCAGGGAAATGGGAAACAGATTCTTTGTTTCTGTTTGTGTGCTGTGTGTGTTAAGATGAACCATCAGCAGCATGCTACCTAGTAAGCCTGCATAATTATAGAGGTCACACCGACACGTGTGCATATACAGTATGCACTGCAGCCATTTCTGCTACATATTATGAACCCTGGTAGAGTGAGTGTGTGCCATGCGTTAGCCAGAGGCCTCAACAGTGTAATATTGCACCCGAGTTCCCTAGTTACAGGTACTCATTCAATGCATGTGCTGTCTTCAGGTGTGTAAAGGTATGTGTTGTGCTATCTCCAAGTGTGTTAATGTGTGTGTGTTGTGCTATCTCCAGGTGTGTAAATGTGTGTGTTGTTCTGTCTCGGGGTGTTAATGCGTGTGTGTGTTGTGCTACCTACAGGTTTGTTTTGTCAGTTGCCCATGGCGGTGCTCTAATGCTCAGCCTGCTGGTGATGCTGCTGCTGGGGCTCCACAGCCTGGCCATGTGCCCCTCTGTCTGCTCCTGCAGCCCCAGCCACCGTCACGTAGACTGTTCAGCCCGGGGCCTGGGCCACCTGCCCCACCGCCTGCAGCACAACCTGCACTCCCTCAACCTGTCGCACAACCGGCTGCACGGGGGTCTGGACGGCCAGCTGACGGCCTACAACCACCTCCGTGCTCTGGACCTGTCCCACAACCAACTCTCCTACCTCCCCGTGGCCCTGCCCCGTGCCCTGTGGGAGCTCCGTGTGGCCAACAACCACATCCGTCTGCTGGAGAAGAACGACACGGCATACCAGTGGAACCTGAAGCTGCTGGACATGTCCCACAACCGGCTGGAGCGGGCTGTGTTTATCAACAACACGCTGGCCAGCCTCCGGCTGCTCAACTTCAGCCACAACCACTTCTGGACCGTCCCCACCAACATGCCGGCAGGCCTGCAGACCGTGGACCTGTCCCATAACACCCTGGTGCAGGTTCTGCCTGGCTCACTGGAGCGCCTGGCACAACTAGTCCACTTCCACCTGCACGCCAACCGCTTTGTGGCTCTGCCGCGGGGCAGTCTGGGCGGCCTGACCAGCCTCCGCCTCATCACGCTGGGGGACAACCCCTGGGCATGTGGTCACCATGCCGACATGGCCCCGCTGTTGAGCTGGCTTCAGCTGACTGAGGCCCGCGTGCTGGGCTGCCCCTGTCACTCACAGGCAGTCTGTGGTGAGGCCCGCCCCACCAGGACGGGAGGCTGGCACTTTGCCTCCTACACGCTGCCCCCACTGGCAGCAAGCAGGACTGCGGCCCTTACCCAGTCGGATTTTAGCCCGCGTGTAGACACCTTTACTCAGCCGCCACCGGTCACATCCATAAAACTCCGTCACACCACCACAGACCAACACCATCCTCCTACCTACCCCTCATCTCTGACTGACAGCCCTACTGCTAACAGGGTCCTCATCCCACACTCTCCCTATGTCACCTGGGATAGGCCCTTCACCACTCAACACATTCCCACCACAGATATGATGCTAGCCACACACAGGAGCATTTCCACAGTCCCTAGCATGGCCACAAAGAAGAGCAGCACTCTGCGAACAAGGAGCGTGAGAAGGCCCAATCAGGCCCAACCCAGTGGGGTGCGCAACACAGGAGAGAACCCCAGAGGCTGGCCTTCCCATTCGCTGACTCTGACTCTCTGGCCTTTGACTGTCACTCTGATAACAGCTCACTAGATACATACACACAAGGTGCAGGACACTACGTTGGACTTACTAAAACAACTGTGAATGCGAGTGACCCATTCTGACCGACTACCTCCCATAAGAATGTATGACTCCAGTAGAATCAGGTGAAGATTAGAAAGCAGAGTTCAATGTGCATTCTACTCACATGTCATTAACCGTGAACATCCCTCTAGCAATAGAACTTTGTCTAACTTAGTTTACTACGTTTTCTCATAGCCCTTGATAACAAATCAAGAAAAGAATGGAAATACTTAATACTTTGTTTTATTTTAAGCCTCTAGAATGCAACCACGTATGACTATGATTAAGCACAGCACATCAGATCCCCGCATGCACACACGTTCCACCTGCGTTTCTTTCTACAGTGTCAGATGATCTGTGTACACCATAAGTGACTTACTGGGGAGTGTCTTGACCAATGAAGACTATGTACTGGTATGCTGTCGTTTCTGAATAAATCCATTCTTAAGTTGGCTTTGAAAGTGTCTGCTCACTTACGACCAGTAGTGAGTACATAACTGAATAAACCAGTCACTTTCAATTTAGCTATAGGGTTATATTTTCATAATCTACGTCTAAAAATTAACAACCAATAACTGAAGACGTTTAAGTGTCATATGCAAGTATGTAGTATTATTTGAAAGCAAATACCTATTTCTTAAGGTGTCTTGAATTGTTCATATATTTAAAAATACAAGATATAAAGCACTCAAAATATGCCCTAATTGAGTTTTTCATAAATTTTAATAAATCCTTCCTTTATCAAAGTTTTCAAACAATGGACATTTATAGAACAAGATGTCTACCATGTCTTGTAAATGTTAGCAGATAGCCAGAAGTGCAAGTTTACATTCACACTAGTGATTTGCAGTTCGACTTTTTTCAATGAGTCGATTAATTCGAATCAGTTCATGTAAATTAATTGAACTATTTCAAGTCTTTTCCTCAAATCTAGTTTTTACCACTTCATTCAAGAGCATCATTTGCCATTTGTTTGGTCAAATATTGCAAGCATTACTCTTAGTTTTAGACTAAACCCACAGGTCTATTACATTTTAGGCTTTTCAAGGCACCCAAAGCGCTTTGTCATGCAGTAGCAGGCTACCTGTAGTTCTGCACATGAATCGCACCAAATTTAGCTCTCAATACCATCACACATACAACCAGTCCGCCAGTCTAGTGAATGTTATAGAAAATAGAAGTTAAAACTATTCAATTTAAAATGTCATAATGACATCATTATCATAACAACAAATTAGCAAACTCAATTTATTAAAAGGTGGTAAAAAAGTGGGTGTCAACCAATGCAGGGAAACTATAACTTAAAGACCCCCTCCGATGAAAATCAAGTTTTTAATGTTGTTAACATGTCCTTGTGGTGTTTATCATATTCTACAAGACATATCAGGGGTATAATTAGCGAACGCCATGACTGAGCATTTTTGCTTTGAAACTGCAGTGCACCAAGGACAGTCTCAAACGGGTGAGTTCAGACAAGCCAGATTTGTGACGTCATACATTTTTAAGTTAACATTTTTAACCAACCATCGTTCATGGGCGGGGTGACTCGGGAGTATGCGAAGCGGCAGAGGAGGGGGGCGGGGACAGCGTGGGCATTCGAATAGAGGGGGACGGGGCGACTCAGATTTAGGAACTTTAAAGAGGCAGGAGAAGATTACATTTTTAGGATTTTAACAAGGTAATTGAACGTATTTTGCAGCAAAAACATAAAAGACATAATTTATACGTTTAATCATACAACTATAGTTGGGTGAGTCTTTGTACACAAATCTATCATTCCTGCCTGAAACCTCACACTTCGTAGCCTCTTGCGTCGAGTCTCGATCTGTATGCAGACTTGGACACAATGCATGCTCAAGCTATTCATAGATGTATGGAGCTGTACATATCGGTGAGTGATATTACTGAATGTTGATACAAAATAAATGACTGGCGGCTTTTGTTTAACACGGACGTGGCAATATTTAATGAGAAAAGTAAGTTTGATTCATTTGACATAATAGTTTGATTCGACTTGGACACTGAAAAAATTTGTTAAAAAATATGTTTGTTCATTTTTGCACATCACTACTTCACGCGTCATGCATAGAATCATGCATAAAAGTTTCACTACCAACTAATGTAGCAATCCATCACATCGATCAGAAGGAACTCTGCTTGCCTACAAAATAGTTTTTAGTTAAACCAAAGTTGATAGCTAGTTGCCACACCGATCAAAGTACAGCATTGTTCGTGATATTAGATAGCTTGTTGAAAAATAGAGACTATCAGGACATCTAGAGGGGCTGCTCGGCCAATATCAGTCCCATTACTTCCAAATGGGAATTATTTTAAGATTTCACTGATCACA
>JAPMUY010004159.1:0-29972 GCA_026901105.3 Galaxias olidus
GAACAGGTCCTCTGTGAGATGAAAAGGGGCACTGCCATTTCTCTCCAAGCACCCTTTGCTGTCATCCGTAACAGCACTAGGTCACCCTAACCAGCCAATCAACAACCACCTATGTAGCCAATTCATCAGGAAGTCGATTGGTCAGTCTGCCCTTGGCGGAACCAATGAGCTGTGGGGTCGGATGTAGGCTCTGGTGGCCGAGCGAGGGTCATTGTTCATTACAATAGAATAAAATGTCTGTCGGGTGATTGGCTATGATTCAGTTCATCCGGCCAATGGAATCGATTAGATCAATCTGTACTCCCTGCTGATTTTGTTTGGGTTCATTCCATCTGTGTGTGTGTGTGTGTGTGTGTGTGTGTGTTTGAGAGAGGGACCACCCGTACATGACCTATACCCAAAAGTCATAATTGATCAGTTATTCCAGTTATTCAACAACTAGTCAGTAACGGATACACACACACACACACACACACACCCACACACGCACAAACCTCCTCTGTATATCAACAACATCAATTACAAGTTCTGCCTGCCCCAGCAATACGATCAGAGAGAGTAAATAACCTAGACACGTTACAAACATGGCCCTCTCTCTCTCTCCCTCTCTCTCTCCCTCTCTCTCTCCCTCTCCCTCTCTCTCTCTAACAGGTCCCTATTGATCCCCTGGTGGGCCCCATCTGGTTTCGGAGCTGAACCCGACGCCATGGTCCAACAGCAAACCCTAAACAATTAGGATGAACTATCAAAGAGATGTGGTTTACTTACACACTACAATAAGAGCTAGAAGTCTTTTGATGTATTAGTAGTCAGCGTTTCCGGGTGCGTAGTGTTTGCACTGGGCCCTACTCTTTATCAGTATTTCAAAGTAGCATTGTGTCTACACTAAAAGGGTTAGGGTAAAGACGTGATGGATTTGAATATAGCTCTGGTCAGACCAAGCTTAGCCCTAATGGGATGACGGGATCTGCAGCACAGGACACACACACACACACAAACGCACACGCACACGCGCACACACACACACACACACACACACACACACACACACACACACACACACACACACACACACACACACACACACACACACACACACACACACACACACACACACACACGCACACGCACAAACACATACACACGGAAACGAACTCACACTAAAAGCATTGTGGTATCATCTGTCCAGCTAACGGTGGGTGGGGGGGGGGGTTCATGTTCAGATAATTCCGTCCAGAGACCTTGTCTGGGAAAGGGGTAGGACCCTGAAATCCACTCAACCCCTCCCTCTCTCCTCCTCCCTCCTTTCATAAAAACCTCTTATCCCTCGCTCTTTCCCTCCGTCCCCATCCGTCACAACTGAGACATTATTTATAGATGTATGTATGGATTAATAGAGAGAAATGGCCACATTTAAAATGGTGTGCAGCCCGCAATAGGTCCCAAGGGGAACAAGGGGAATTTACTGATCAAATACATAAAATGAAAGACCCACACTGTCCGTAAATCTTTTCTTTTCATGGTTGAGATAAATGTGTGTTTTTATTTAATCATATGCTGATTTTCTTTCAAAATTACCATAGCTATATAAATATGCTCATTTGCATAACACGCGACAGCTAAATCATTCTGAACAATGGGGGGGATGTTTAAAAAAAACATACTAATATGCAAATCTTTTTTTTTTTTACCTTTGAAAAGTGAACAAAACAATTCTCCGTTTTCCTTGAGCGACCTCCCAGTGCTTGGAATTATGCTGACACCTTGTGGAGGTAACACGCAATAACAGGACATAAATGCAGTTTCTTAACAGGCTTCTAAAAAAAAAGAGTGCCTGGGTAGTCTTTGTAACTAAATTAAGCAACACCAAGGCGCTGGGTAAAACAAATCCCTGGCGCCAAGAAAATGAAATGTGAACAAAAGTGACAGCCTTCCTACTGCCTCCCCCAGCAGATTAAACAGCAATGAGGACGGTTGTCAGTCGATACAAACAACCTGCTCTCCTTTCTCCCCTTCCCTCATTACTTTCAGCTTTAATCACTTCACACATGAGGAATGGAGGCCTTCCAAAAAAGGGGTTGCCATGGCGAGGGCAACTCATTAGCACGGCAGAATTAAAAGAGCCTCTTAAAATCTCACTCTAAATCCTCCCTCCTCTTCCCCCTTTCTCCCCTTTCCTTTCATAAGGAGTCTCCATAGGGGAACATGAGCTTTGCAGCAGCTCCTTGGCCTTTTCTTATTCAGGCTTAATGGAGCTTCCTGCTGATCCAGGCATACAGGGGCCTGGGGCTGGGGGAGTGAGGCCTTGGTGGGAGGGCCTGACTGGGGACACTAGGTCTGGGGCTGAGGGTCTACAGTGGGGAGCGGGGTTTGGTGGGGTTGTTTAGCTATAAACGGTTGCGCTAACATTGTAGTTGAAGTCTTATGTCAGGTCATGCCGGGTAAGTAAGCGTGCGCGTAACACCTTAGCAACAGATGAGGACCACAGAGGGAAGCAGCATGGGGTGACTTAAGCACAAACAAGCTCATTAAATAAATTAGGTTAGTCTTAAAACACGTTCATCCTGCACTATGGGATAATTAAACTGGGACAATTAAACATTCAATGTATTTGAATGAGACTGGACAATGAGGCTGGGCTGGAAGCAGTCCATCATGGGGGAGCCGGCAGGGAGAGTTACAGAGTGTCAGGTCAACACAGTAGAAACAGGCTGTGGTGAGGACACAGGAACAGCATTTAGACCCAAACATGGGCACTTCAGTTGTCTACATGCCAATATGTCTGGAAAACACACACACACACACACACACACACACACACACACACACGCACACAGAGGTTGAACTAGTTTCTGACCTGCAGTCTAATGTGATAAACTCTTTACACTAGTCCACCCCTTTGTTTTGATTTAGCACAGACACTGAGGGCCAAACTGAGAGACCCCCATGCTGCTATGGCTGCTCTTCAGCAACACTCTCACCATAACCCTTCAGGTAGAGTTTCAGTAGCCTGGCGCTACACACACACACACACATACTCACACACACACACACACACACACACACACACACACACACACACACACACACACACACACACACACACAAAATTACCTGCGCTCTGCGAAACCTGAACCAGGTGTAAGGGGCCAATGTAACGAGGGCGAGAGCCAGGGAGGTGGGAAGACAGAGAGGCTGATGAGAGATATTAAAAGGTTCAGACGGGACTAACTAAGCAGGTGTCGACACGTTGAAATGTCTCAATCTAGTTCCTGCACATTGGCTGGCTTCCACACGGCTCCATACACCCCCTCACCACTAGAGGGCGCTCTACAGTCACCACAACTACTAGTTAAGATAAAGCCGTGGCGCTCACTATAGCCCTACATACTCTCTGTTGTTATTCACAGACAACATACAAAGACAAGGTTTTTAACATTTGATAAACTCAAAGGTCCTGGTTCTGATGCTTTGTAGAAGTGGGCAGTATCCGTGGAAACCTAGGTTGAATCTCTAGCATCTACTTTCAGTCCACACTTGGTCAACAGGAGGCCAATCTAATGCTAGGCTAATGTGTTACTAGGCTAATCTAATGCTAGGCTAATGTAATACTAGGCTAATCTAATGCTAGGCTAATGTAATACTGGGCTAATCTAATGCTAGGTTAACATAGGCTAATGGTAGTCTGTCCTGGCTGATGATGTATGAGGTCCTGGTGCCCTCTTTAGTAGGCAGTGACAGACACCTAGAGGGGACCCTCTCCGCTCCACGCTGTAGGACAAACTAAACCCACCTGAGCCCCTTGGTCAGACTCCACACACACACACACACACACACACACACACATACACACACACACACATACACACACACACACACACACACACACACACACCGTACACACACACACTCTGTTCCCTTAACTGGATTACCCCAGACTAGCTGTCGGGGAGGACTTCATTAGGCCATGACGGAGCAGCATCCTGGGCTGTAGTAACTAGAGAGGCAGCCCCTGATGGCTGTCTGTCACACACACCGCTGGCCAGCCACACACACCACCATTCATATGCTTACTGCTGCAGGCTCACACACGTAAACGGTCTGGTGCACACACACACACACATAGTAAACAAACACAAATGTTGTTGTTCCCAGATTCCAAATGAAGAAATAGAAAGGAGGAAGAGAGGCATGGCGAGACCGCGTGTGTGAGAGAGAGAGAGACGGAGGGAGAGACGACGCGAGGGAGAAGCAAATTGTAGGTGACAGAGGGATGCTTTGAAGCACCCCGTGGTGTTTTAAGAGCAGAGCCTAGCCCCGTTATACAGCTGACTAAGCACAACCCCATTTCCCGAAACCCTGTGTGTGTCTGTTTGTGTATGAGATGGAGAGAGGGATAGCCAGGGTGCTTGGCCTGAGGCAGGGTCCAAGTCCCTTTATGTTCTCCCACAAACTTTAGCTTTGTCATGCTTTCTAGCCTATTGTTGCCTAACCTGCCACCAATGGGCTTCAGGGGAAGTGTGTGTGTATGTGTGTGTGTGTGTGTGTTGGGATAGACTACTAATGAGCAACAGTGTGTGTCTTTGTGACTGTCCCCCAATAGAGCCCAAAGTTAATCAGGCAGAGCCAAGAGATGACCTCCTTTGTGTGACCCCCCCCCCCTCACACACACACACACACAGTGTGATACACTGTCAAGCACACTATGCATATGTGTCTGATACACACACACACACACACACACACACACACAAAGTGTGACACACT
This sequence comes from Galaxias olidus, assembly GCA_026901105.3. NCBI lineage: Eukaryota > Metazoa > Chordata > Actinopteri > Galaxiiformes > Galaxiidae > Galaxias > Galaxias olidus. The sequence continues at coordinate 4,768 of JAPMUY010004159.1, forward strand.
GTCAAGCACACTATGCATAAGCAGACACACGCACACACACACACACACACACACTGATAATGAACAAATCATGTTCATAAACAAATCATCTCCAACTCTCAGATTACGAGGCGGCGGCCATAACTCCATATGCTATCTCCCTCATTGTTTCCCGCTCATAGAGTTTTACCTGTGAGTGATGGACAGTAGGTGAGGGGTCACAGAGGGCGCCTGGCTGGATAAGTGGTCAGATTATCAGTGGGTCACCCTGACCGTTAGCCTGTCTACCGGCTAACACCCTGCTGGGCTCCTCCTCACCACACTGTCAGTCAACTGGGTCAAGGTCTCTACAAGGACAGAGAGCATGGGGAAACGGAGAAGAAGATAGAAGAGAACCTACTCTTTTCTTTTTCCTTTAGAACCTTTTATGGAGGAGAGGAGAGGAGAGGAGAGGAGAGGGAAACAGAAAAGCAGAAGGCATCACTCAGGTGACAACAAGCCAAACCTATTTCCACAACCACAATCAAATTCCCCTTTCCGGTATTCCCCACTGCCCTCTCCTTGGGGAGAAGCCCATCCATTTCATCTAGCTCAAACTCGTTACCCTGCTCCCCCTTAGGCCCTCGTCCCCAGGGAGCCATTGGCCCTGATTGGCTGAGGGCTGAACCTGCATGCCCACTGAGGGCTTATGTGAACACCTGCTCCACCACGGAATGACTCAATAAGAAAAACACAGTGTGAAGAAAGAGAGAGGGAGGGAACCAAAGAGATGTAGCGGGGTAGCGTGAAGGTGAGAGCGAGGGAGGGAGGAAGAGAGGGAGGAGGAGAGTGGGCGCGAGACAAGAGCACTGGTAAAACGGACAATGAGTGTTGGACAAAATGAGAGCAGAGAGCTGGGGGGAGAAAGAGAGAGGGAGAGAGGGACAGACAAAGAAAAAAAAGAAAGAGAGAAATCTACAGCCAGACTAGGAGGTGGCCCAAAACAAGACAGTAGCCATGCGGGCGACATCTTGAGCTGTCACAGCACAATAGGAAAAGTAGTGGTGAGGGGCCTGCTCCGAGGAGGAGGGGGCATTGTTCAAAATAGAAATATGATAAGATAATTGAGAAATATAGAAAAGGATACGTGAAAAGAAGAGCAATGTGCAGTTTTTAGGCCACATATACAATGTTTCTATGACTTTGAATGTTTCCATGACTTGTTTATGATCTTTAGTCCTGAATCATATCCCAGTGAGCTGGTCTATTGTCTCTGTTCAGATTCAGATCCCTCTTTCACATCCTGTCCCCTCTCTCCCTCTCCACTGTGTCTCCCTCCATGCAGTCCTCTCCTCTTTTGTCCCTCTGACACTTTCCTTTCCTTTGTCCTGCGCCTTCCTGCCTCTCTCCTCTCCTCTCCTCTCCTCTCCTCTCCTCTCCTCTCCTCTCCACTCCTCTCCACTCCCCTCCACTCCTCTCCCTGGTGGCTCCTTGATGGAGTCGTCGCGCTGAAAGTGGGTCACCCCGTCTCCTCGTGCTGTCATCTCTCTCCCCGTCCAGTACCGGGACGTCCCATCAGCCCCAGCTGTGCCCATTGTCCTGTCTTCCCATGGGGGCTGGGGGTGGGGGTGGGGCGCCACAGAGCGTCCTGTACTGTGCCACAGAGGCCCACGTCCCGGCACACTCGACAGTACACGATAGCACAGGCACGGAGGGAGTCAAGATGGACATTTCTGAACCTACCACGTGTGGAGGTTTGCATGAAATGCAAATGCATTGAAATGACAATGCATTGAAATGACTTTCTGCATCTGCAACACACACGCGCACACGCGCACACGCGCACACGTGCACACACGCACACACGCACACACACACACACACCCACTGTGAAAACCAAATGCGATGGATCAAACTGATGACTTGTGGCTCCATTGACAGCTTATTGACTTATTGACAGAAGCTGCTGAAAGCCTTTCCTTTGCAGGTCATCGAGCTAGCTGCATGATGCACTCTCGATAAGGCCCACGGACGCCCTTGCACCAAGCTGTATGTCAAAGGTCAATGAGGTCACTACGCCACAATCTGCTAACCCACACACACACGCAAATACGCTAACAGAAGGTTTTACAATTACGAGGGACGCAGATAACCTAATGAGAGTGGACAAAGCCCCGGCTTGAGATGAAGGTGGACCCACATGTCCCATCGTCCGAACAAACAAACACACACACACACACACACACACACACACACACATCACCATGTGCGAGTGCACACAGAATGTACTGTCCAGTTCCACATTCACAGACACCGTTTCATTAAACTACATTAGCGGGATCTTAACAGAAACGCATCCAAGGACATTATTGTCCTTAAGTCCTGGTTAAGAAGCCCATTGATCCTCCCAGAGCCCTCTGCTTTCTTACAGAGCAGCTAAACCACTCTAAAGTCCTGGACACCTGTAGCATCTTTAATACCAGCCCCATTCACCAGCCCAATACCGTCTCTCACAATTCTGTGTGTGTGTGTGTGTGTGTGTGTGTGTGTGTGCATGCATGCCCGCACTGATGTCTCAAATACGGCAACTGAACAAGTACACATCAAAGTCACTAGCCAACGTCAATCTCTGCTTTACAACCCACAACAACCGACACACCTCCACATCAACGGCCCGCTCAAACCCGATCACCCTCCAACCCCGTGACTCCAGCTCTACCTTTGCTGTCCCGGGAGGTGTGTGTGTGTCCCTGGCCGACGGGTCCTAGCAGCGGCTTGGGCGTCCACAGCGACTCCTGTCTCTGGTACACCTTGGCCGACAGCAGGCGCCTCCGCAAGCCCCCCGACTCGGGCCTCCGGAAAGGGCCTCCGGGAGAAGCCTGGGGCTGGAGTGGGAGGCTGTTGCCCATCTTGGTGGGGTCTGCGCGGCGGGGTGAGTTGGGCGCCTCGCGGGGCTGGGGGTCCTCATAGCAGGTGGCGGCGAGCCAGCAGCTGACCACCGGCTCGGAGGAGAAGCAGGGAGCGTGTGCGATCATGCCGGGCTCAGGGCTAAGACCCCGCCTTTGGCCCCCCCGAGCTGTGCCTCGATCACACTCCTTCTGTCTCAGTCACTCTAACCTCGCACCACCCTCTCTCTCTCTCTCTGTCTCTCTCTCTCTCTCTGTGTCTCTCTCTCTCACTCTCTCTCTCTCTCGTTGGCCCCTTGAGGCGATGTGTTTGGGCACCGAGGGGACCGAGCGTGTGCCCCCTCCCTTTTTTTTTCTTTAAGGTTGAGCCTTTCTCTCTCTCCCTCATTCTCTTTCTCTCTGGCTCTAGGGAGAGAAGGGATGGGGGTTAGGAAGGTTTTTTGGGGGGACAGCCCACAGGGGATCAACCCTGACCCTCCCTCCTGACCACCTCCTCCTCCTCCTCCTCCTCCTCCTCCTCCTCCTCCTCCCTCTCCTCCTCCTCCTCCAGCTTTTTTGTTCTCTCTCCCTCTCTTTCTCTCAGAGGATTCTATTGACGTCCATTGATTTGGCGCGACAAAGAGAGGGGATGCATGGTGTCGGATTACAAGCACCGCCGCCACCACCGAGAGAGAGAGAGAGAGAGAGAGAGAGAGAGAGAGAGAGAGAGATTCAGAATATGATGATTTCCCCTCAAAAGTCCACGTTGATCGAATATCTCACGGGGAGGGTTGAGCCAAACTTTCAGGGTCTGACGGTGGCAACAAAAAAAAAAAAGTAGTTTACTGAACTATCCGAGACGTGACGTCGAATGAGACAGCAAAAGTTTGTGACTGGAACTGGTTTGGCGGTTGGAACCACGAGTCTTCTCCCATCACGATGCAGACTGGTCCTTTGAAGGGTTCCTAAGAACACTCTACCGCAAAACGGAAGGTCTCCACAAAGAGTTAGAGGCCTATGTGATCAACTATGTGTGTGCGAGCGCAATAAGAGGAACAAGTAGGGATAAAAAAGGAGAAGAAAACAGCCTCCACAGGGCATTCCATGAGTTGTTCAAAGAGAGGAGAGCGTCCCTTCATCCCTCCCTCTCTCCTCTCCTCTGTCGGTTATCTCTCTGTCGGACTCACCGTTAGCCTTGAACATTTTGGCCTCTCCTCTCCCTGCCCTCTCTCCTCTTTTCCACATCTCCTCCCACCCGAAATGCTGTAGGTCTAATCTGTAAACCCAGATTATCCAGACCTAGTCCCTGACACACACACACACACACACACACGCGCGCACATGCACACACACACACACACACACACACACACACACACACACACACACACACACACACACACACACACACTAAAACCACACAGATGGACACCAGGCTATAGACAATTAACCGCGTCACCCTAAATCTAGAAGCAAGTGTGTGTGTCTCTTGAGGAAATGTTTAGCTCTAAGACAGAGCCCAAAATGCACAGACATACACACATTCAGACAGCGCAAACGCATCCGCACAATACCTACATAAAACATCATACCCTCCACACCATCAGTCTGAACTGTGAACTTGTTTACACCTAAACAGACCATCAGGAGACAGACAAACAGACTGAGATAAACTAACATCCATAAAGCATGCACAATGTTGGGGTGTGTGCGTGTGGTGTGTGTGTGTGTGTGTGTGTGTGTGTGTGTGTGTGTGTGTGTGTGTGTGTGTGTGTGTGTGTGTGTGTGTGTGTGTGTGTGTGTGTGTGTGTGTGTGTGTGGTGCAGTTATCAGCTTGCCGGTGAGCCTGGCTAAGCCTGTTGATAGGGGTGGCTAGCAGAGGGCCAGGATATGGGCAAAAGCCTAGAGGCCTGAGTACTCCACACTACAGAAATGTTAGCAGCTACTAGGCGGATTACACACACACACACACACACACACACACACACACACACACACACACACACACACACACACACACACACACACACACTCGCTCACTCACTCACTCACTCACTCACTCACTCACTCACACGCAGCTGTAGAAGCGAGGGGACAGCAGAGAAGAGGGGAGACTAACTTCTTGACAAGACAACTTGGCGCCTCCTGGTGGTTGTTATTGTCCTCTACATTTCAAAGTACATTAAAACATGTACCTGCCACTCAAATCTGATTCAAATCATGTGAATGTATTCAGAAGTCAATATATCTGTCCGCCAACCTGGCTACTCTAGTCGGCCAAACAGTGTGTCAGACTGGAGGTGAGAGGTTACGGTCGGGCCAGGATGATCCTGCCTCCAGGTGGACGACCCAAACCCTAGCTGAGCCCCAGTCCAGGTACCTTCCACTCTAGGTAGGAGCAGGGAGAGGACACTGGGGATGGCTGGATCATAGCACAGAGACCTGACTGGATCTGAGGATCGGATCATTAGACACAGAGTGAGACGAGGGACAGACGAACACACACACACACACACACACACACACACACACACACACACACACACACACACACACACACACACACACAGACCGGAAAGTATGCCAACAGATAAGGAAAGTAACACAATGCACAAAGGCATGTTAAACATCCAACAATGTGGAGTGTCCAGGGGTCATGCTGTGAGTGTGTGTACGTGTGTGTGTGTGTGTGTGTGTGTGTGTGTGTTTAGCCAAAGCGGATGGAGTGAGCTCAACAGGTCATTAACAGAGGCTATCATTTCCATAGTGCATCCAATCTGCCAAGTATAACACAAACACACAAACAATAAGCAAGCCAAACAGGTCTTAATGCAGGCGGATTGTAGCACATTTAACACTGTAGCTGCTGGCCTGCAAACACACACACACATTCGTTTCACCAGGTTTACACACACACACACACACACACACACACACACACACACACACACACACACACACACACACATTCGTTTCACCAGGTTTACACACACAATGATTCCACCAGGCTTACACACACACACACACACACACACACATTGGTTTCACAGCCACACGGTCTATTAGGGTGGTTTGGAACAATACTGTTGAGAGCACTGATGCATTGGTGTAATCACCAGCAAATGGGGGGGGGGGGTCCCTCAGTGTGACAAAAATTGACTGTACAACGCATCAGTGTTGGGAGTACATTCCATGACTCACACACAAAACACACACACATCCACACACACTTACAACAACCTTTTAAAAATGCAGACAACACAACTCATCCACGACACACATTTCCAGTGGGCGTCTTGAAGCGGACAGACAACAAGCCAGCGGAGTCGTGTCTGAGACAGTTGGCTGTAAATACTCAGGTCTTCCACAGTCGCAGCATGAACAGCGCTCAGCTTCTCTCAGCCCAGTGGCTCTGAAAGGAGATTATTGGCTGGTCAGGAGGGGTGTGTGTGTGTGTGTGTGTGTGTGTGTGTGTGTGTGTGTGTGTGTGTGTGTGTGTGTGTGTGTGTGTGTGTGTGTGTGTGTGTCCAAGATACACTTTATGAACAAAGCTACCACAGCACATGCTGTGCTCAAGCTGGACTAGTCATCAACTGTGTGTGTGTGTGTGTGTGTGTGTGTGTGTGTGTGTGTGTGTGTGTGTGTGTGTGTGTGCGTTTGTGTTTTTGTGTAACTATGTGTGTGTGTATTCACTCTTGCCCACAGCAGTGTATGGCGGGGAGGGACGAGGGCGGAAGGCCGAGGGGCAGCCGGGACAAAGGTTCCCATGACGACTTACGGGGGGGGGGGGTGACTGGCGGATGAGGCGCACCTGCATGCTGGGATGGCCTTGTGTCTGTGGAAGTCATCCGCTTGTCTGTGGGGAGTCAGCCATGGTCCCGGGACTTAGCCATTGTCTTTCCAACCTCTGAGGGAAAAACACGGGCTCCCCATTGTCTTCTGGATAACGTTTGGCCCTTCACTCCAGAAACATTGTCTTTCAAACCATTGTCGGAAAGTCTGAAGAAAACTGTTACAGTTCTACAGGTAGAGCTACTTTCTCCTTCAAAACACAACTTCTACTAGAGTAATGCGGCTCTACAGAGCCCTTTGTTCTGGTCAAAATAAGTCCTTTGTCCGGTCCACTAAAGCCACTAACAACTATCTGGCATACTCAGCTCCGAGTTTAGTTTACTACTTGGTTTGAAGCCGGGAGAAATATCCACCCGTAGGGGAAAACAAGCAACCGGTCCAGAAACCGGATTCATTCCATGCCAGTTTTATCCCTGTGGGTGGATGTTTTTCCCCCAGCCATGGAGAGCCCAGGTAGTGAGTCATTCTGGGTCGGCAGCTAACTAACAGCGTCCCCTGCAGGAGGTCCTCCTCTGCTATGTATACATCTCCTCTGGCTGCCACCCAAACACACAGACAGACCGTTGGACGACCACACTCTCATGTCCGAGTCCAAGCCACAGAATGCACATTACCAACGAGGGTCAGAAAGCAAAAGCCTGTTAGTAAAGTGACAGCTGTCTACGGCCCATTTGCAGTCTGTCCTGTCCTGTCCCGTCTTCTCTAGAGAGACGGAGGTATGCAGCCTGTCAACTCTGGTGTGAGAACGTCTATGAACAGGTCGGAGGGTAAGGAGAGGTCAACGTGGGAGGTCAAGGGGTCGCGACCCCTGCCGCACAGGTGCCCGGGACACGGAGGGACATTCCACAGTAGAGGAAAGGGGTATGGTTCTATTACAAGTTCAACTAACCTAACACCGGTTTGAAACGTATAAATAATTATATTCCCGGTCTGGTAAACTCATCTACATTATACGGTCGGGTCTAGGATTCCGATATCATGTCCAATTGATTTAACGGAGCTACGGTTCCAACGTGGTCTTGTCGGGTTTAGTTGTCAGGATTTGGAGTCGTGGAGTTGGAATCGGTGTGACTTCCCTGCTAAACACATTACCGAACGCCTGCTCTCTCTCTATTCTTCCTCAAGCCTTCCTTGAAAAGTTTTTGTGAAGGGGGGAAAAGAAATACGTTTCTCTTCTTTTGAACAACGGTAGGATTGTTCGTTAAGGTGTAAAACACAGAAGGGCGTTAAGAACATTTTGGTAGGTCCCTTAAGAGTCACATAGTAAATACCAGGCAGGAGTTGAGGTTGTATATAGGGCCCAGAGTCTGATGTACAGCTATGTGCCACTGTCCAACATGGCAACCCACACCCCGCTGCAATCCCAAGAGCGCTGTGAATTCTCGCACACACACTCCCGGATACGTGTGACAACACACGCGTACTTGCTCTCGCTGATACGCGGCAAACACACACCGTGCACCGTAGATAGGGCCACTTCCTCTATGACGAATGGATACAGACGTTCACTGTTAGAAACATGTGCTTGAAAACGTTCAGCAAAAGGCAACCCGGCACTACACGCACCAATGTCCGCGCACGTGCTCTCAAACCGGCCTGAAATTCCCAGGCCAACAGGGAGTGTGGACTCGGGGTTGCAGTTGGTCACCAGCAGCACAGTTGCCACAAAGTGAAATAGTTTCAACCTTGGCGAGGAAACACAAGTCCAGCCACAGACGCACACAAAGCTAAATAGGTCAGACTACGTCGTCCCAGTGAGATAAAAAAAAACACACTACTGTTAATCTATTAAAACAGTATCAGTTGTTCCGTGACCTTTTGACACAGCAGATAGCCAGATTAAAACTTTGCCACTCCACTGGGGATGATGGCTTTGGCTGGCCCGTAAGGTGGCACAGTTAAAAGCTCCGGGATAAACATCAGAGGAGCACTGGATAGCATGCATGCTGGACACGGAAAGCCTCGTGAAGTCATGACAAAATGGCCTGATGTGACAGACACTGTAGGCTAGTTCTTTCTCCCGCTCCTAGCCAGTATTCACTAAAGCATATCCCACGGACGACTTCGTGTTGTCACAGATCATCAATAGATTGCATTAACAAAACCATTTGGACAGAGGAAAGCTTTTTTTAACGGTCCTTGTGGTGAGCATTAGCCCATCCAAACTAATAGCAATCGTGGTTTCTTCTGATATCTGATAAACATGCTTGTTTCACACGGATGACCTAAGCAAACATTCACCCGCATGCACATATTGGAAATTCCCCTCCAATTCCAAATTGTAATAACACCCTGCGCCCGGCATGCCAAACACATCACCAAAAATCCATTCCCCATTGCCTGTACAGCGTTCTCTATTTGAACTAACAAGTTCCATTGGAATATGACACTGGGCGAGGAGATGGCTGATGTAATTCTCTCAGAGCCATGCCAGTAGCCCGCCTGGCCTAGCGCTACCAAGAGCTTACACCACAGAGACCGGCTTGGCCGTGGCTGAGTTGTATCAGGACAGATGTTCCCCCAGAGCTCTGGGGCTGGGGCCGACGCAGAGAAACATGGCCTCAAACCTGTCTCATTTGCTCAGACACGGGCACCCAGAATGTTGTTTTAATCTCGGTACTGTAGATGGAGATAAGTCGTAGTTCTAGCTTGTCTGGAACTGGCAAACTAACTACGGGCAACTGGTTCAATCATAAGAGATGTTGGGGATGGAATTAGCGAGAAATAATCCGCCAAGCAGGTGGGTTTGAGGATCAGGCTTTATAACGATTGGTCAGCCCCAAAAACCGGTCTTCTTTGGTTCCTCCCACTCCGACGCTCATTCCTCACCCAAGCTGAGAGAACAGAAGAACGGCTGAAAGCAGCTCCCCTAACCCCAGGCTTCAGTACGGGTAACACCAGGTCTGTGTTCTCTGATCAGCCTATGAGGCAGCACTGATCTGTTGAGTTGTAACACATTGGTGTCGGAATGAGTGTGCCACTCAGGTCAGCCAGTGGGCAACCTCTGCCAGACGAGGTGGCGGCAAAGTGGGCCCTGTGTGCCCACAGAGAGGACATAGTTTGCCTAGGGCCTTCCGTTCCATGCCCAACATAATCAATGTGCCCGTTTCCACACCTCCTCTAGTGGTGCATGTAGGTGCGAGTGTGATTGTGTGAGAGAGAGAGATAGAGAGAGAGAGAGCATGAGAGAGAGAGAGAGAGAGAGAGAGAGAGAGAGAGAGAGAGAGAGAGAGAGAGAGAGAGAGAGAGAGAGAGAGAGAGAGAGAGAGAGAGAGAGAGAGAGAGAGAGAGAGAGAGAGAGTGTAGCTGTATGTAGAGACAGACAGGGACACTGTAGAGACGACAGACAGAATCACAGGGACAACAGTGGAGACAGCGATAAAGACGCGCTGGAGAAGGGGAAGCAGACGACAGAGGGAATCCCTCAGAGCTTTTCCCGACCACCACGCCTCTCCTTGGACTAGGAGCCCGGGCCAACACGTGTCTCCGCTCGGCAGGAGAGCACCTCAACAACTACTACAGCCAGCCAGCTGCTACTGTGGGACACACACACACACACACACACACACACACACACACACACAGACACAAAGAGCACAGTCAACGGCACTATTATTACAACCGCCGTCTCAGACCAGATAAACGCACTACGTGTCGAGGAGAGTGTGAGCAGACGGTGTTTGTGTACGGAAGGCAAAGCACTTCAACGCTGGCAGGCGTAGGGCAGGCTCGTTCAGCTGGGCACACACACTCACAGCGTCGCAAACCCAGGAAGCTCAGAGTCCTACAAGCTGCAGACTCCGGCTTGAATCAACTCAACGTTTACGATCTGTTCTCCTGTTTAACGGAGAGGCAAAGGAAGAGAGAGACCGGGAAAGAGAGAGAGAGAAAGATAGAGAGCAGACATCGAGAACCAAAGAGCCCACGAAGGAAAAGGTGAAAAAGAAAAAAAGAGTGCTTCCTTTCAGTAAAAAACAACAAAAACAAAGGAGTGAAGGGCGGAAAGAGGGAAGCAGCTGGGACGGAACAGGGAGGAAACTTTCTTCCCGTGGGGGGAAAGAGAGATGCAGTAAAGTTCCCTTTGTCTCTGAGTGTGGGCGAAGTGAAGAGGTGTCACGCTGCTCCGCGGACGCACACGGGTCTTACCTTTGACGCAGAACATGGCTCGTCCTCTAACCTCCAGAGTGAGCCGTGTGGACGAAGAAACAGAGCCCCTACTTCACGATTCCCTCTGTCTTCCTTCCCTTCAGCTTCTGTTCCCCCCTTTCTCTCTCTCTCTCTCTCTCTCTCTCTCTCTCTCTGAACTCCTTCTGTCAAAGAGCTCAAACACAGACGGCACAAACTTGGACGCTCACTCACGTGTCTTTCGGCCGGTCTCCGGACCCATCTCTCTCTCTCTCTCTCTCTCTCTCTCTCTCTCTCTCTCTTTCTCTCTCTTTCTCTCTTTCTCTCCCTCTCTCTTCAACAACAGACACAGTCAGCGTGGCCGCTAGCCAACGTGTGCACCGCAGGAAACCGCTTTGCAGATCCCCCTTATTCTTCTTGCCCCTCCTCTCTCTCTCTCTCGACCACTCTGTCAAACCCCCCCCCCCCCCCCAAATCCCTCCCAGCCCTCCCCCGATTAAAAATTCCAGATCCGGAAGCCCGGCCTTACTCACTTGCACAAAGCTGCTGTCATCCTCTCTCTTCTCTCTAACCCTCTTTCTGTCGCTCACATAAACGTGCACGCACGCAACTTCAACAACAGCGCTGAAGGGCGCGTGTGCCTGCGGAGGTTTTGGGTTATTGTAGAGGAAGTTGGCCCGTCAGCGGTTCACAGAGGCAGGCAGGGGGCCCCTGCTCTAGGCCCCTCCATTGTGCCCTGATCAAATGTAATCGCTTAATCCCCGACTCAACTGTTTGTTATCGGAGGACGGCAGGCTGGGCTACACGCGGCCACAACACTCCCCAACAAGCCGCCAAGTGACGGTAACACGAGACGCCGCGTTAGTAAATCCAAGACTGTCGTACAAGGCCAATTCTGAGAAGCATTCAGGTTCATTCATTCCTACCGAGTCGCGTTAGAATTTGGTAGGACAGTAGACAATATTCCGTGCAGAACATTATTACAACCAGATATTTCAACTCAAAAATAGATAAAAAAAATAACCCTTTACTTTAACCAAACACAATATTAGCTTTGCTGCTAAAATAAGCATCTCCAGTAACACTACAACGAGCCAAAAAACTGGGCCTGGGAATTGGGTGTAAATGATGGCCTGTCAACACATAGCCTAGTTTGCCAAACCGAGATTTAGAGGGAAAAGAGATTGATTTTCCAAAAAGGTTTCCTAATGGCTAACAGGCTGCAGAAACAGTTAGCCATGGAGGTTGACAAGGTGCAGGCTACAGCTAGTAGCTAAGACATTCACACCTGTTATACGTTGTGATCTGGGACTTATGGGGTTGCATGATTGCATCATGCAAAAACGATATCTTTGTCCAGGAGAAGTGTAGCTGCTGTTCCTAATGGAATAAAATTATAGCATACCATTATTAATAATTTCTTTCTTTATGTATGTATACAGGGGTAACTGCCTAAGACTAGCTTCAGTCCATCTTCAAGGGTGATAGAGTTCTGCGAGCGTGTTCTATGACTACTGGATTGGTGCTTTAAAAGAGAAGTAAGGTAAAATTATGACATTGTACAATGGCCCAGCCTTGCATAGTAAACAAAAAAAGAGACATTTAGGTTTTTTTACTTTCTTATATAGTATACAATGACGAGTTCTAAAACTATCCCCAGTTACAAAACGCAAGGTATTGCTGTAAACTGCATCAGGGGACTTTAAACCTGTTGGGGCTGCATAAATTTACACAATATCACTTTAATTCCTGACTGACATGAGGGTTGACTTTACCATTGCCATTCTGTTTTCAGGAGAAAAGCATGATCCTATCCTTTAAAGAGCTCCAAATCTGATGCTCACCGACTTTGTGAGTTCAATAGTTCCTAAACGCCACGAGGAGTCGATAGTTCCTAAAACCCTGCACGCATGTTAGATAACAGTAGTGAGGGAGTGTCACGAATTTATGGCGCTGGTATGTCACCCCTGGCTTTATGCAAGGGAAGTGGTTGGGCGTGTGTGTGTGTGTGTGTGTGTTTTATGTGTCAATCCCACTCTAACATTGTTGCAGGCTATGGCATGTCTGCCACACACAAATGCTGTCAATTACCAGTTGATTAGGGGGTGTGTGTGCGGGAGCTCCTTCCGCATGGTTGAGCCCCGTAAAACGAGAACGCCGCAAAACACAACCCTGCAAATAATCCACAATTAAAAACATGCACAGACACCCTAGAGTAGCCTCATTAAGTCAAAGAGTAAAACAAGGCCATAATTATACAAAATGGCCGCCCGTATATTTCATATTCCATAAAACCATGGCCCTGAGCAAAACACCTCAATCCTTCTTTTCTAAGGGACTATACATTCATTTGAAGTAGTTGGACATATTTTAAGCAAAAGGATGGAATTCCTTCCCATTCCACGCCAGTTGTGTGCGGGCACTGCGGAGAGCACGCACAAGAATAATGCATACAAAATGTCCATTCCCTTGAAACAAAGTAACTTTTTATTTATATATTTTACATGCCAAATATGCTTTCTATAGACAAAACTCGACATGAAACGGATGCACCCCATCTGTTTGACAGACCTCTATTGCACACCTCCAAGAATAATCATGTTTAGTGTGACTCGAGTTTTTCTTTCCATCCTTTTAGAGGTATCTACATTCCTCCACTTTCTTTCCCCATGGATTACCAGGCAAAACCTATCCACTAACAACAACAGCCATGTCCCATTCCTGAACCTCGGACACAAACGAAACCTGCCGTGCGCTCTCTTTCTCATAACAAACACATACTTTCTGAGGTGAGTACAACGCCAACGAGAGATAACATTCTATGACAACACAGATAAGAGTTAAGCTGGCTTTAACCGACATGCTGCTACGCTGGACAATCTCGCAAGTCACAAAGGGAACCCACCTGGAATTAGCCAGGTTGTTCAAACCCGCCAGATGTTTTTTTTATGTGAAAATGTCACTCAAAATATATAGACTTTCAAGTTATATTTGGGATACAAACATTCACAGATTGGGAACGCGGAGTAAGACTCTGTTCTGTCTTTGTTGACAGGCTGATTAAATGGTTTAGCCCTACCATGCCTCCCGCTGGTGTTGGAGCAACATGGCATAACAGCCCATAATCTGACCCTCATTAAGGCCTAAGAGCCAGCCTCAATTTTAACAACCTGACCGCTCCTCTGTCCACCCTCACTTTTCAGGTTGGAGTCAAGGCATTCATAGATCATAGACCCCTTATATTGAATCAGTAAACCGTAAAAAAAACATTGAGGCTCTGTCTAGTTTGGTCGGTTACATCATTTGCACGGCTTTTTAGTGTAAAAGCTCTGTTTCGGTGTAAAAAATGGGCCAATGCGCTTATATGTTTAAACACCGTAGATGAGTTCAAACAGTGCAGTGATCTGGGGTAAGCTTTAGTTGAGTTTTAACCTAATAAACAGCTTTATGATTGACCTGGGATCAGCTGTTGCTGAAGGTAAAAAGGAGGTTAAAAGCAGAGAGTGGGGTGACTTACCTGAACATGATCCCAGCATCATTGTCACCAGCACATATGAGAGAGAGAGAGAGAGAGAGAGAGAGAGAGAGAGAGAGAGAGAGAGAGAGAGAGAGAGAGAGAGAGAGAGAGAGGGAGGAAGAGAGAGAGAGAGAGAGAGAGAGAGAGAGAAAGAGAGTGAGAGCACGAGAGAGCGAGAGAGAGAATGAGAGGGAGCGGAGGGGGGAGGGAGGGAGAAAGATAGTCATTAGCGACGGGGTACAGTAGACTATTCACAACACTAGTAACATTAGACTGCACACATGACGCCCTCCATTATATCGCCTCCATAGGAAGGCCTTATCACATGGCTCAGAGCACAAAGTGTCTGTGTGTGTGTCCCGGGCCCGTGAGCTGCAGCAGTGGACTCCACTGATGAGTTAAGCACGGCTCAGAGCTGGAATATCAGAGCTGCTCCGTCCCGCCAACCTGGTCTCAACGCCGCAGATTTGGTTGCAAATTTTAATCTGGAAATCAGATTTTACAAGCAGTCCTGGGCAACAGCCACAGATCCCGTGATGGACGCGCGTGCGTGTGTGTGTGTGTGTGTGTGTGTGTGTGTGTGTGTGTGTGTGTGTGTGTGTGTGTGTGTGTGTGTGTGTGTGTGTGTGTGCGTGTGCGTGTGTGTGTCAGCCAAAAACTTGAAGACTGCAAGGCACTGCACCATTTCAATCGGCTCAAGAGTTGTTCCCTCATCGAAGCTACTTCATCATTCAATACAGAATATACTCCCATGTTAATGAGACAAAATAACATGTCATCATTTGGAACCCGATTCTATTTAGGCTAAACTCTATCTACACCGTCTTTTATAAATAAGCAGGTCAATATGCTGTTGACCCAAATATGAATGGCGCGGTTGCCAAACCCCTTACACACAGCTTGATGATGCAAACCCGTGCAGGCCGCACAAACACATACACACACGTACCATATTACTGTCATAATCTACTATTGAAAACTCAGTGGTTAAAGAACTAATTCAGTGGTTTTGGAAAAACCACATATTTAGATTTAGAACACTTTAATATCCTCAAAGAGATGATTTGTCTTACAGGGATGCAGATGCATTCATTTGCAGCCTGTTTAGGTGGGGTGGGGGGCGGGGGGAGCTGTCCATTCCCCTGAACAAGCTCTTTACAGCAGCCTGCATATTCCCTCTTAATAGATTCAGACATCCTTTCAATGTAAACCCAATGCTTAATCAATTATGTTGATTGGAGCGATTCATTGGGCCACATGTACGGATGTGTGTGTGTGTGTGTGTGTGTGTGTGTGTGTGTGTGTGTGTGTGTGTGTGTGTGTGTGTGCATGTGTACATAGGAGATGGTTGTGAAAATGGGTTGGTAGTAATGAAGGAGAAATTGATAGGTTGGATAATTGAACAGCTGACGCCAATATGAACGGCCACATCAGCTCAATGACGCCACTCGCAGGCTGCTGATGTAACTACTACTGATGTAACTACGTTTCCTATCCATCCAGTTTATAACCAGAAAAAAAACACGTCTCTGAAGAAGTGGCATATACACTTAACTCCAGTACTGCATATTGTCTAGACACGTTGTAGCCCAGATCCTGTGTTTTTCAGGGTTCACCTTTAAAACAACTTCCAGCTCTTTTCCTACAAATTTGAAGGATAGGCGACAGCTTGCCGACCAGAGAGTTATGTCTCACATGATTGGCTCAATGATGTCCTAGCAGGAAGGTCGTGCAGCCGACACCGTCCCATCATCGCCATGACGACCACGGCAAACATTCAACCGGTCTCCAGTGGCGACAGCAGCCAAATGACCAGGTTAGGGAAACCCCAGGCCACAGCCAGTCATTATGGGCTATTTTTACATGCCGGCACGCTGCTCAGCAACCTATTGGGCTTCTAAAAGGTCTGGCAGGCTTGTAACGGTGTGGACCAGATGTTCTAAATACACTCTGTCCAGACTGGACGTGTATTCTTATGAGAAGCTTCCTCTGTGTGGCGTATGTGTATGTTTCTTTAAAGGTCCCTGTGTCCCTGACACAGTCTACAAACCACACAGGCCGCACTGTGTGGGTGTGCGTGCCTTTATGTCCGTCTAGATTTTGTTTTCTTAAATAGGCCAGTAAACGCTTCTAATTCCACCCAATGAACAAACACTTCTGATGACCAATGACAGCATGCCGTCCAATCTGCACGGTGACCACCTGACTACAGCACAGAGAACTACAGTCCAGCATCTCCACAGGTCTGTTGGACCAGGTTTTCTGGATGGCAGCTATTTCTGTTTTTTTTTCGGTCAACACATGCTTCCAAATGTGCATTGAGTCACGCTCAGGCACACAGTCATATCAGAGTCCATGTGTCACAGAAAAACAAACTGGTTAGCTGCAACGCCTACTTAATAGCACACCCACAGGTGACATCAATCCTATAACCGTCAACCTTGTAAACATGTCTCGTAAAAAATGTCAAGACTTCCAACTGTTCTCGTGGCATACAAGCCGGGATCATTTTAGGAAAGGGGCCAGGATCAGGAGGTTAGAGAGGAGGATGAAAAACACTACGAGAACCACAGTAGTGGTGGGATTGGGGTGTTAAAAACAAAATGGCTCCCTACAGGGGAGTAACCTTACCCAATCTCTTCTAAAGCCCAATCGATTTATATTGGCCTGTCACAGTTATATCGGTATTGGTGAATATGTTTTCCGATATTTAAGGGTTGTAGCCCAAAGGGATTTATCCTTCCCTATTCTCTATTATTGTTTTCCTGCTGACGCTCAATTTCACGTGAGTTGCTTTATGCTTGAGACTTGACCCTTAGCAAGCTGGTAGGTGAGCCAAATTGACCTCATGGTGGCGTTATAATATAGTATATAATATAGCATAATAAGTGATCAAATTAGGAAACTGTGAAAGGCTATAGCCTATCTCAACATCATATGTCTAGAGTCACCAAACTCAGTTCCTATGTCCCTCTCCCCACAATGAACAAGAGCCTCTTGGCCCACAATGATGTATTTTCCAGCATTTCAATTTGTAAACCCTTAAACCTAATAAGTCAGTTATCTGTTTAACCAGTCTGCACCAAAAGGGGAAGTGGCTTTTCACAAAAATGGTTAATTAAACTTAGTCCAATCCTCATGAAACTTGGTACACATCCTCTAGAGGCCATTTTCCCATCTGCCTTTTGTGGGCACTATACATCCCACATATTGATATCTCCTGATGTGAACGCCCAAATAGCATGACACTCACATACGTTCTAGGGCTCCAAGTCAACAATAACAAGAAGATTGTTGGACTAATGATTGGGCTTGTGGGTGTGGCTTATCACATAACTCTGTCAAACTTAGTCCAATCTTTTATAAAAACATATTATTCGGCCTATTGAGGCATAGCTGGTTACTTCTGCAAAGCTGTTTTCATATACAACATTGATCACACGACCTGGCATATAGCTAGGACCCGTGAAATGCATTATTTAACCAAACAAGTCCCATTGATCTCTTTTACAAGGGAGCACTGACCAAGACTAAAACTTCAGCATAAAACATAGAACAGACATAAAACAATAAAACAAGCAACATAAACATTGAAATGATATGCGATTACATATCTTTGTCAAGCGTTTGATAACCACGTAATAATACATCAATATTGGAAATTTTTTACTCTCTAATATCGGACCCAAACATCCAGTATTGGCCGGGCTATAATCATCACATTCACTATATTCCTATGGTTCAAGATCTGCTACAGCTACTTGCTTATCAAAAATACACACCCACACACAATCTCTCACTAGTTCCTCCAAACAAAAGCCCCACACAATTTCAGTCCATTCTGAAATAGACCCAGCCTACAAATCCAATTTCACTAAAAACCTTCTCGTACCATTCCCTGTTTTCAATATAATTTGTTTATTCAAAAAGATTGTAAAAAGCTTTGCATGCAAGGAAGGCTGAAGTTGTCTCGGTGCCAGCGCAGGTCGAATCCAGTCTCTATTCAGATAGGATGTCTTTTGTGACCAAAAAGTACAGCGCTGGTGTCTCTTTCCATCTGTAGGTAATAGCTGGGCTACAGTTACAACCAGTGTCCCCAATGGCTCGTTGACACGGCCCCCCTCTTTCACACACAACACACCTCAGAAACTAATAAATATATAAACTTCCTTACGTAACACAACACCACAGAAATATAAAAAATAGACAGTGCTCTTACCACATTCTAGGTCAACTCATCCTCTACATAATAGGCCAATACAACATTTATTATTGAAGGAACGAGACTAAAACAAAACATTTGAAACGTTGAATAGTTTCTTCTGCAGAGCAACAGCCTAGTGGCCATAGGCTACAATAAGAGAGAGGTTCTCACGCCCACTGACCCGCACAAACGCAAACTCTTCCTCACACACACACACACACACACACACACACACACACACACACACACACATACCACGCGCAAACTGTCCCTGGCACCAAACCCGTGCTCTCATCGCTACCAGTCTGTGACATCACCTGCTTCCGGGCAAGTCGCGTCTTTGTTTACCTATCACACACATCCATACACACGCAGAGTGACCTTTAACCCCCCACCCCCCAGCTCCACCTACTCTCCATTGACTTTCTGTAGTAACCAGGACGTGTAAACACAGAAAACGGCCATGAGTGGGGCCATAAACAGACAGTGACTCACTTGTCTCAGCATGTAAACAAGTCATTCACTCGTTTCCTGACAAAGAGGAAGGGATAGAAAGGGAGAGGGAGAGAAAGAGGGAAAGAGAATGGAAATCCATCCAAATGAGCTGAGATCCAAGGGTATTGAAGAGGTTTCGGATACCAGGACAGGCCGAACAAAAAAGGACTGACTGACTGACTGACTGACTGACTGACTGACTGACTGACTGTTGTGCAACCACCAGTGATTGGCCTTCCACCTGTATCCCTCAACCTCTGATGTAGGTCACGTTACTCTTCGAGTCTAGTGGACGGACACATTTCCCAGCTCCATCACATACACAAACACCAAACGACCTCTTCTTGGAAAACCTAATCTCCCTCCCTCTCCTCCATCTCATCAACCCCGTCCACTCTTCTTTTCCGTGAACTAACGAACACACGTCAAAGGTCTCGTTAGTGACCCCCCCCCCTCCCTCACCTTTCCTGTGCTGGGGCTGGTACACCCAGTCTCCATCGTCCCCCTCCTCCTCTCCCCCCGCCCTGTGGAGGTGGCCGTGGGAGCGGCAGCGGGCGGCGCGGCCCGGGGTGTGCAGCTCCCCCTGGCTGCGGAAGAGGCGGCGCGTCTGGCGGGACAGCGTGGAGACGCTGAGCCAGCTGAGGGCTCGCGACAGCGCCGCCGCCGGCTTCTCCTTACGGAAGGAGCCTGAGCTCCTGTCCCTCCTCATCCGGAGGACGGGGGCGCAGGACGAAGGCAGGCGCTCGGATTTAGGAGGGGCGGTGAAGGAAGTGGAGGTTTTCTAGCTCACAATTGTGATAAGTGGTTCTCAAGCACGATTTCAAGAAAACCTGAAGAGCTGTGAAATTGAAAAGTATGGTTCAAGAGGCAGGTGCAGTCCAATGAAAGATGAATCAAGTCCACGTGTTTTGGAGTCCAGACTCCAAGTCAAACTAAATCCCAGCGACGATGGTGAATCCAAACATAAAATTGCACGAAATTTGAATTCCATCCCGTTTCTTCTTCCTGTCTTTATTTGTGTCCTATCCTCCTCTGTTGTGCCGCCGATAAGGATCATAAATCAGACTCGCACACAAACTTCCCCTTTTGCTCTCTTTCACTTCTTCCTTCTGTCACGAGCCCAAAAAAAACATCCCACTCCTCTCATCTCTCTCCTTTTGTGTTCTCTGAAAGCCGGGGCGTGATTCTCCAAATCCAAGGTGCCAATTAAGCACATTCAGCCGTCTGAAACGTCGGCGGTCTTCTCCAGCACAGACCCATACACCCAGCGCGGCGTTCCTTTGAGTGAGTGAAAGGGCGGAGAAAGTTTTCCTGCTCCCAGCGGATTCAAATCATTACAGGTCAGCTGTGTTTTATGACGGTGTTTTACTATCTACCAACAAAAACACACACAGACTCACACACACACACACACACACACACACACACAAGGTGACAGACTGGAGGCACGAGGCTGGAGAGGCCCGAGGTCCATTCCCAGGCTGCTGAGGTTACACACACACACACACACACACACACACACACACACACACACACACACGCCCTGTCACAGCCCTCACTCCGGCCGCCAAGTGTGTCTGTGTGGGTCGCCTATAGTACTGTCACCGCACAGACAAGAAGCCATCTTGACTCTTTCTCTCTTCTTCCTCTCCTCTACACCACTAGCGTGTGCTTTTAGCGCGCGATATCTTCTATATTTACACGCGTGTAGAGGCAGCGGGTCAAGACGCTGTAAAAATCTTTACCTTTACAACTCCAAAACCAATCGATAGCGCGAGAGAAAGAAAATGTAGGTAAAGGAGGAGGAAGCGGATCCCTCCGTCAACTCCACTACACACTGTTGGATAATGTCCAGGTAAACAAAACAGGTAATAAGTCCCAGTGTCAAAGTGCGTGTCGCAGCGCAAGGGAAGCCAGTCCTAAGGAGAGTTGGACACCAGAGTGTGTGTGTGCGTGCGTGCTAAAGATCTGAAACCACGCGCGTGTGTTAGTGTGTGACTATAGAATTACACCCGGGCCAAGGCACTCTGCTGTAACACTACCCTGCCCATCCCTCTCCCTCTCTCTCTCTCTCTCTCTCGCTCTCTCTCTTTATCTCTCTCTCTCAGTACTTCTTTAGCCCGCTTGCTCTGTCGCTCTCTCCTTTCTGATCTCTGCCCCTCCCCTCGTCCTCTCGCCGGCATGGCAACCAGAAAGGCAGAAGGGAGGGCTGGATTTCCTCCCTTCTTTCTCTCGCTCATCCCTCTATTTCCTTTGCTCCTAATCCCCCTTTACTTTTTTCTATGATTCACCTTTGAGGGGAAAAAAAGAGAGTGCAAAGGGAGATAGTCTCTCAGAGCGACTGTAGCGCCAACTGATCCAGGACCAGCGATGAAGTTGAAGGCTGTTAGGCTCAGGAACAAATCCTAACACAGGCTAGTTTGATCAAGGCTTTCCCGGGATATTCTATTCTCCTGAGACATTCTGACAACAAACAATGTTTTGTTTTGCCTGGGGGAGTCAAGGACAACATAGCGCGAGGAGATAAAGAAAGAAAACAGTTGCAGCACTGCCTGTGTGTGTGTGTGTGTGTGTGTGGTATCCCTGCTAGGTAGGTGGGGTTTTCACACACACATGTGACCACGGGGTAAGTGAACACTGAGGTGTGACCACAAACAGCAGTGAGGTACACATGTCTGTGTGTGTGTGTGTGTGTGTGTGTGTGTGTGTGTGTGTGTGTGTGTGTCTAATGCATTCTGCAACTCTTTTCAATCCCATAAACACGCACTTTCCACTCTGCCTTTCCATTTTTTTTAACTTCCCCCTAAAGCTGACTTGGGTTCAGTGGAAGGATTTTCCATCCTATAGCCTTGATTAGCTAGGCTGGATAGGCTGATTCCAGATCAGGCGTTTAAGGTGCCGTCCCTGTGGCTGACCTGTTTTTAATTGTATTCCCCTCGACTGCAGTGGTGTCAGCACTTCTACCCTGTACCCTAAGGCCCAGTAACCATCGCAAAGAAAAGCAATTAGTAGCACGGAATACACTTGAACAGGCACGCACACAAACACACACACACACACACACACACATTCGATAGATTACATTTTAGATATCAGGTGCTAAGTACACACACCTGTCACCTGGTCAACCAAATTTAAAAGACTACACCACACACAATGACTAAAACACACACACACACACACACACACACACACACACACACACACACAGTTAGTGTGTAGTGGACCTTTGTTCCCCTGGCAAAAACCAAAGGCCACACCAACCGTCACACTCGCTTAATAATTAACGAGGCTTCTCTCCTACTGGGCAGCGATGAAGGGACTAGGGAGGAATAGAGGGATGGACGGATGAAAGAATGGAGGGAGGAATAAAAGACAGATGGATTTGGGCTTTTACAGGGCCAGAGATAAATAAGTTCTTGGTGTTTGAATGCTTGGATCATGTCCAACTCTACAACAGGTTCAAAGTTGACTGAGTTAGACAACACCGTTATGTACGAGAGGGAATGAAACCAGCAACGTTTCTATTGCATGGCCATGCTAGTCTGAAGCAATCAATCTCTCTCAACAACAACATGTGAGGCTAAATCTGATCTGAATGCTCTCTGACATCGCTGTGTTAGGCCTGCCGTTGTCCACCAAATATGCTTGAGGATGTTCCAAATGGAGGACTCTATTGATTTCCTTGTTTTAAAGAGGCCAGCCATTTAAAACAGGATGACGTTGACCTCCTGGGAGAGCTGAAAGGTCGAGGGTCACCATAAAATGTTATCTATATTCCTGCCTCGACCCCTGGCTCAGTTCCACTCCTAAATCTTCCAAAGTAAAACCTCCATGTTTAAAACAGCTCGTGAGAAGCGACAGCACTCTAGCTAGAAAATCAATGGAAACTAATATCCATGAAAGTCAATGCCCTCAAGCCATGCGCTGACACTGGGCTACGAGACCAAATACATACCAGACTACCTTCATAATTACTCAGTCATCAAATGTAGTTCAGAAATAAGGTCTAATATTCTCTGGGAGGAATGCTATCAGCATTGGCTTTGGTAAGTTTTTTTAACGAACGTTTTCCTAATGCATATTTTTGGATAAGAGAGGAAATCACCAAGTCAGCGTTGCTCTCTACCACTGACTGAAACGTGGAGAGACAAAGGAACGGGCCACGGAAACAAAACCAGGGGCCAAAGTGTAAAAACAGGTGGTGACGGAAACATGCGGCGCGTTTTATTTTCTCACGCTGCAAAAAAAAAACCCTTCCCTTGTTTTCTCGCACGGAAAACAGCTGCAGAATCAAAAACCGCCGGAATCCAAGCTAGAGAAACAAAGAACGGTTCCATAGCAGGACACCGTGTGCCAGTCGCTAGCTAGGTGTGCGTGTGGGGGACTGTGGTGGTGTCATGTTAGAGACTGTAGAGGCTAAACTTGTGACTAGCCCACCTAAACGGGTAGGGGGTGATTAGCAGAGGAACGTGGAGGATCCCAAGCATGTTGTTGTCAACCGCCACACACGCCCACGTGGTCTCCGGCTGGAACATTCCACATACACACAACATGAGAAGGGTGAGAAGACAGGACAGGGAGAGGGGCGGGCTCAGCTCGCCTCGTGATCGAGACAGCCATTTTAGGAGGGTTTCTCCGAACTCACGTTTCTCAAAGCCATGGTTAGCCTACAAACGCCCTGTCACTGATAACACGCACACTTCCCCTCCATGGTCTGGTGTCGGTCACCATCCCCATGACACACTGGGCTCCGATGCTCTGTAACCTTACCGGCCGACAAAGGCCAGTGGCCTGCCATGGATACACACTGCACCGCCAGTGCAACACAGGCAGGTGCGTACGGGCCAGAGTGCAAACAGAGAAAGTGAACGCTTTAGAGTAGACAAACAAACACACACACACACACACACCCCCACACATACACACACACCAAGTTCCTGTCTAGAACTCTGCCTCTCCCTTCAAAAATGTATCACTACAGTCTTAGGGGCATTCTATAGTGCAGCCGCACACAGGGCTGACCACAGGTTAACCAGCTAAATATGGAAGATGGATAGTTTATGGCTGGGAGACCACACAACGGAAGCTTTTTATGAGCCCCCTGTCCCAACTTTACACCATAGTTTATAGGGGGTGTTGGCAGTGTGTGTGTGTGTGTGTGTGTGTGTGTGTGTGTGTGTGTGTGTGTGTGTGTGTGTGTGTGTGAGTGTGTGTGTGTGATGGGGGACTACTGTAGTCAACATTAGGTATTAGTGTAGAGGAATACTTTTTGCCAAAGAAGGGTGGAGTTTGAATTCTGGAATGATACAGAACGGCCTTCTTTTACACACACACACACACACACACACACACACACACACACCCACACACACACAAAGACACACACACACACACACAGACACACACAGACACACACACACACTACATCTCTCCATCTTCTCCCCACACTCTGCAGTATCTACTTGTTTGGGGGTGAGGACAGTGGGAGGGCAGGAGAGGACTTGTGACATTATTAACAACTCTCACAACCTGGATCCTGACCCAGCAAACTGGAATCAACACGCTGAACTTGCTGTCAGTCTATCTCAGTCTCTCTCACTCTCTCTCTCTCTCTCTCTCTCTCTCTCTCTCTCTCTCACACACACACACACACACACACACAGCAATGCACACAAACAAACACACACACACACACACACACACACACACACACACACACACACACACACGCTACCCTTTATGAAGACTTGGTGAGTGCCTATGTAATCAACTGCGTCACGGTTCCATAAATCAGAAGTGGCTTCAGCTGTGAAAAGTCTGCGTGTAACAACGCCACTGAAATGGAGAGATATGCGGAAGGCCTGAGAGAAAGAGACTGATCAAGTAAAAGGGGGAATTGAACTGCTAAGAAATGCCTTCCTCCTTCCCCGCCCCGTCCTCGCTCCTTATCAGACTCTCCCTTCTCCCCTGTAACATGTGCTCCTCTTCATCGCTCTCCTTCTCACGTCATTAGTCAATGGTAACCTAAATCACGCTTTCCATGAGGTCAGCATGACTGTCTAGAGGTAGTGGAACAAAGAAGAACCCTATATATATATATATTTATATATAATGGCGCGTTACAGTGATAAGTATGTTTACATGGTTTTAAGAGAGAGAAAGATAG
>JAPMUY010004162.1:0-15000 GCA_026901105.3 Galaxias olidus
TAATAATAACAGCAGACAGACAGACAGACAGACAGACAGACCGACAGACCGACAGACAGACAGACAGACAGACAGATAGATAGATAGATAGATAGATAGATAAATAAATAAATAAATAAATAAATAAATACATGTATTTAATTTGACTTACAAAATGTTTGACCCTACATTTGCCTATCCTCCCTTGCAATTTTGCTAACACTAAAAACTAAATTGTAGCATTTATTTAAAATTAGGGTGGCGCTCGTTCTTAATTTGGCAGAATGCCTTTCGACGTCGTGCAAAGTTTCGTTGCACAGGAAGTGACATGGTTGTTGTACACGGTCAAAATAAATAAATAACAATGGGAAATAATCCCAGTGACCTCTACAGAATCAAAAATGCATGCTAATAAAACTCACATCAAGTCCAATAAAATTTTAACTGTGTAGCCCATATATCGGCCAATGTTCTTAATTTTTAACTGCTTTGTGGACAGCTCAAACACTTTATGCGCATGTTCTCTCGGGTTAAACGGAAAGCGTATCTTCGGCTGGCGGAAGTTGAAACGTCCTTTCTGCTCGTGGACTGCCATCATGGTAAGTTCGCTGTGAATTAGTCGATTTTGTAAGTCGATTTATTCATATATTTTAAAATGTAATGTGACCATAATTCATTAAAAACATCATTCATAATAGTTGTATTTCCTTATTTTATTGTTATTTGCCAAGATTAAATAAATGTGGCTGTTTATTTATAATTAAAATTCCCAATACTTCGTATGTGCTGCAACGTGGTGCCAGTAGCCAGTACTACACTGAAGTACACAACTACTAGCTCGGCAGAATTGTTAGCCTAGCCCTAGCCTAGGCCAAGATTCAGACCTATCGTCAATTAGCGTTATTGGTGTAGCGGCATCAAGCCCAATTAATTCTGTAGTTCTAGCTCCGCACATATTAAACGTTATTTTCTAGGGTTAGACCCATTACTTGAACTAGTTGACAAGGCTCTGTTTAGCTGTTTTGTTGGACTCAATTCATAGCGGGTGGCTAGCAGGTTAGCTATGTCTGCGGCTCGTTCAGCTCGGTGGAGCTACCATTAGCTCTACATGAATTTACATTGAGTCTTTTAAACTAAATTAGAATACTTTACAATAGATGTTCATTTCTAAAGTGTTGCGATTGAGGGTAAAGTTGTCCAGGCTCTGATTTGGGTGAACTATTCATTGCTCTAACCTCCAGCTGATTCGATTAATAACCGCTTGCTAACTGTCCGGTAATTTTTTTCTGCAGGTGTTCAAGCGCTACGTAGAGATTGGCCGCGTCGCCTACCTTTCCTTCGGTGCCCATGCTGGCAAGCTTGTGGCTATCGTAGATGTCATTGACCAAAACAGAGTAAGAGATTGTTTTCCCGCACCTGATGCCATGGTCCAATTCCATTTATCTGAACGCTAAATGCATTCCTTTTGTGAAATACTAGAGGCACATGGTATAATTAAATGTAAATAATTAAATAAATTATTATATTTTTGTGTCCAATTCCAGGCACTGGTTGACGGTCCATGCACAGGAGTGAAGAGACAGGCTTTGCCATTCAAGTGCATGCAGCTGACAGATTACGTCATTAAAGTGCCCCATGGGTAAGTGAGAACCAGGCAACTTCTGGTTTCCGCCATAGGTGGTCCGGATCTAGGTGAACTTTAGTCTAAACAAAAACTTGAAATAACTGCAGTGCTTGCAACTTTGCTTGTTTACAAATGTGTGCTGAGCTGTGTGTGTAGGCCATTTAAGTCCATTAAAAAGATGATGACATCTTTTGCACACCTATGACATGTCACACAATGACCTTCCACTTCAATCTCATTGATTAGATCTTATCTCGGGTGATGGTCTTTGGATTACTATCCCAAATATGTCTGTCTAAACGTACGTGTATTTGGTCAACAGTGCTCGCCAGAAGTTTGTAAGGAGGGCTTGGGAAAAGGCCCAGGTCAACGAGAAGTGGTCAGAAAGCAGTTGGGCCAAGAAGATCGAGGCAAGGCAAAAGGTAACTGACCAATTAAAATTGGATTTATTCATGTAGTTCTGGTTTGGATTGTAGTGAAATGTTTTAAGTTTGTCACTGTCCCCATCCCATATCTAGTACTGCACCGAATCTTGAGTGAGGTGGTTAATTTTCAGAATCCCTAGTTGTATGTATTTATGCTGGTGTCCATTTGAGAGTAAATGCATTGTGATCTAAAGACCCATACTTGATACAACACACATTTCATGTCGTTACCATGGTCTGTTTCACACCTATGCCTCAAGCAGTGGCATTTCATGCTGACCACCGGGCCTTTCTGGTGGAATGAAGTCTGGACATAGTGGAAGTGAATAAGCAGTAGCAGTTGGAACATGAACAGTTTTCAGTAAATCTTGAACAATTAAAGCCTGTTTCAGTACGTTGTAGACGCAACATCTTTGGCTTTCAAAATGATGTAAACGGCGTAATGATTGGTGGAGGTGGAAACTGAAGATCAAGCTAGGCAAAGCATAGACATTTAGACATCTAAATACCCAGGAGCACAGTTGGTAGAGAACACTCCATTTCCAAACTTTTGGTTTTTCTTTTTTTAATCACACTTTGACCACCAAGTAGCCTATTCAGATGATTTCACTTAAATTAAATATCAGTATACTTTTCAGGTGGTTCCGCACAAAGTTTTGTCAATCTGCCTTCAAAGCCGGGTTTGCATTAGATATGTGAAAGTAGTGCCACAACAATGTTGACTGAAAGCCATCTTTAGTAACGGCCAATACATATTTTACTAACAGACCAGTAACTAACTTTTTGTTTCTGTTGGGGCTGTAGCAGATCATTAGGCTTTGAAATCATAGTATGCTTTAACCAAGTTGCATTAACAAAACAGAAAATATGTAGTCATTTACCTTTTTGTTTGTTTGCAGAGGGCCAAGATGTCCGATTTCGATCGCTACAAGGTGATGAAAGCCAAGAAAATGGTAAGTCGAAGTGAAATTCGTACAAACGATGCCTTACACTTAATTATCAATAAACTTACTGTGGTTAACTAGTCTGAGTATTAATAACACTGACTTTTTTTCTCGTTTCTACAGAGGAACAAGATCATCAAGCACGAGGTGAAGAAGCTTCAGAAGGAGGCAGCAAAGAAGTGATCTAGCAAAATAAACGTCAGCTTGTTTATCCATGTCTCCTTGTCTCGGTTTCTCAATCAAGTGTTTAATGCACATGATTATATAATCTCATAAATCATACATTCAGTATGAATACCCTTTGACTCCATTGTCCATAATAACGTCCTAGTAATATAACTCAGCTGTGTATTCTAGTGTTCTCTAATATAACCACTAGGTGGCATTAAAGGTCAGGAAGATTGCAAACTGTTCTGTCATTTGTGTATTCTGAATAGCAGCTACTTCGGGTAAACATTGATGCACATCCAATTTAGTCAACACAATTTATAATGCCCTGAGTGCAGATTTTGAGTCCTACTTTGCAGTGATTCAATCCCAAAACCTAAGAAAGCCATCTATGCTATAATTAATTTTTGATCAGTTTATACATAACTTTATGCACTGCATGATTGAGCCTTGGCTCAGCAGTACAATGTTTTAGAATTACTATGTTCACAAGGAAACTAAGATACTGTTCTGCTTGCGCCTATTAATCTACAATATACGAGCAATAGTAGAGGCCTGATATTGTAGTATTTTATTCCAAGTATGATCCACCGTACTTTCAGTATGGTGAAATCTAGGTGTAAGGACTAAAAAAAGAAAGAACCTTTAAACTAAGCTGACGTAGTTCTGACGTCAGAGATCAATGGGAGCGATGCAAGTATACGCAGTGGAGAGAGAGAGCGAGAGACTAAGCAATGTGACATGTTTACTTACCGAGTCATAAAGGACAGGAAATATTTGCTTTACCGGTTATTTGATCGACTTCATATTTATCTATTTGAATGATCCCTTGCCTTCCTTCAAATTAAGGACTAGATAACTCAGGATTTGACACGCCACAAGACGGCAAACGGGCTGAAGTAGAGGGAACAGGAAAGCGTACGGAGGTTTGCTGCTCCCCAAAGATACACTACATTTGTACTCAGTAAGTAGTGTACGGTGCGGTTTACTGTATGCGTCGCAGAGAAGCAATATGTAGCGCTACTTCAGGTTGTGGTCGGGCTAATTCAATGGTTAATTTATTCATTGGTTGAATACAAATTGCCTATCCTCCATGTGATTTTGCGGTTACAGGAGCAACGCTGTCTGTTATGTTCGGTCACATGCATAGTATGCTTTGCGGTTATTCCGTAGACCAACGTAACAACGGTATCAACGGTCATTTAATGAACTTGTTGCAGTGTGTTGTTACAAGGATATGTGAAGCCTTCGTTAATGCAAGTTATAAACTATTTCAGGTGTGGGCTCCTTTGCATAGTCTCCGCAAATCGATCATGCTGTGTTGCTTGTGGAGGTAATATTCCTAATTGATAGAGGCTGTGACCAGTCTTTGTTGTTTGTACAACATGTTCTGCTTTTCCCTCAACAGTCCGTCAATAGGCCATCAGACACCGGAGCAGTAGTTACTCAACAGGCTGGTGTGTGTCTGTTTGGAATGTACTACTTTAGACAGGTCGGCCTGCATTGTTTTGATGGAAACTTAGTTGGAGGACATGTTTTATCATGCAACACTTCAGACTGGTTCGACACAAATGCTCTAGACCTATCCGAGTCCGTAAATTAAATGACAAATTAATTGAAATTAGGATTTTGCAGAAAACAGTTAGTCTACTGGTGGAAGCTATTATGAACAGTAAATTTAGCCAGCTACCATGGCTCCTTCCATTGCCAGGCCTGAGATCCTGAGGCTGCTTAGTTTATGCCCATGGGCTATCCCTTGATAAGAAGCAATGCTTTAGTCCCTGTGGATAGGATCTAATGGTGATTTACACTACGTTGTGGCCGATCAGATCTATCCCCCTCCATCTGTCTGATCCTGTTACGCTGGCGGGCCTGATACTCAGAGGTCTGGCCAGGCCTGTTGGACATCAGGACGCAGGATGAGCTGCTTTGATCTCCAGTAAACTGTTGTCAGCTACACAAGAGGTGTGTGTATTTGTGTGATGCCTTCCGTTGCTGTAGATTTGAAAACCACAGAAGAAGACTCATATTTTATCAATGCTTCCGTGGGCGGGTGAAGAGTTCAGCCCAGGAGAGAAAATAGAGATGTCAAGTTCCTATTCTAAGCCATATGAGTCATTCCTTCCTTGCAGGTAAAATTCTCAAGGAGTAAATCCCACTCATAGGCCACCAAGGCATCGGCATAAATAGCGACCAAAGAATGTGCGGTGGGCTTATGAATACCAAAAGAGCTTTTGATAGCAAGCAGTTGTCATGTCATGCACTGTGGCGTAGTGTCTGTGGGTGTGTTCCCATAACAACAGTATTTGTCTGTGTGCAGTATTTGTCCAGGTGAAGGGAACACACCTAGCAGATGTTCATCTGTCAGGAATGTGTGAACTAGAACATTTCAATGTCTGTGTAGTTTCATACAATTGGCAGGAAGCAATGTTTTTTTTTTTTTAAGAACGCCATGCTCACCTGATGAGGCGGTTACATAACGAGGAGAATGTGTAGACACACTCCCTCGGGTGAATTGTAGCACACACTGTTTGCACAGGCTGGTGGTGTACATAATATGTGCTTGGAGCAGGAACATAACTGTAATTATTTGAGGAGTGTTTGCTGTATTTGTAAGTACTTCTTAAGATAAGGCCTGTCTTGTATCTCCTTTTTTGTATAACCATTTCTTCAACTCTACTTATCTTCCTCTTAATCTTTTTCCAGAATGATTGCTGGCAAGATGAAACAAGAACACCACAGGCGTTGAACATCCCCTTGGAGAAGTTATACTGTCCGATCCTCCAGTGGCCCTCCCACCTAACTACTCACAGCTACCTGGGTTGGGAATCAGCCTGTACACATTTAGTATCCAAGTTGCTTCAGTCCACTGGAACTATCATAGGCCAAAATGGAAGAGTGACCACTGGTCTTCAGGATATAGAAACGAGCTACGCCTGGTCCCCAGCAGTCATGGCAGGGTTCAAACGGGGCCATGATGGCAAGATTGCCGGCCTATACGACCTGGATAAGACCCTGGGGCGCGGACACTTTGCTGTGGTCAAGTTGGCCCGCCATGTCTTCACTGGGGAGAAGGTACATTTGCTGATCCCTAACCATATTTTACTTGAGCACACATTTCACACAATTCTTTCATATTCTTTTAAGACATTGAACATAACAAAATGCAAGGAGAAGCTAAATTGTGCTGAGGATGATGATCGTACCAATACAGGGGTGAGGAGTATGAATGATGAATAAAGCATGGCTTGTTTTTTCCAGGTGGCCGTGAAGGTTATAGACAAGACCAAACTGGACGCGGTAGCGCGGGGCCACCTCTTCCAGGAGGTGCGCTGCATGAAGCTGGTCCAGCACCCCAACGTGGTGAGACTCTACGAGGTCATCGACACCGCCACCAAACTCTACCTGATTTTGGAGCTGGCCGATGGAGGAGACATGTACGACTGCATCATGAAGCACGAGGGGGGCCTCAGCGAAGAGGTGTGTGTGTGTGTGTGTGTGTGTGTGTGTGTGTGTGTGTGTGTGTGTGTGTGTGTGTGTGTGTGTGTGTGTGTGTGTGTGTGTGTGTGTGTGTGTGTGTGTGTGTGTGTGTGTGTGTGTGTGTGTGTGTGTGTGATAGAGATAGCGTCATCGTCCCACTGATATCTGATGCCACGCTTGGAACAAGTGCTTACAGTAGCTCCTCTCTTTCCCCCGTACCTCCAAGGTGGCCAAGTGTTACTTTGCCCAGATCGTCCATGCCATCTCCTACTGCCACCGGCTGCACGTGGTACACCGGGACCTCAAGCCGGAGAACGTGGTGTTCTTTGAGAAACAGGGCTTGGTCAAGCTCACCGACTTCGGCTTCAGCAACAAGTTCCAACCGGGGAAGACGCTCAACACCTCCTGTGGCTCTCTGGCTTACTCTGCCCCCGAGATACTGCTGGGCGACGAGTACGACGCTCCCGCCGTCGGTGAGTGTGTGTTTGTTTGTGTGCGACGCCGTAAGAAGTAAGGACTGATGGACAGTGATTTATTAACGGTGGCAGACATATTACAGCCTTCTCCTTGGATAGTTGGGAGCACTGTGGTTTTGCGCCGCGGTGTTAATTTCTTTTTTTTTTTTTTAAATGAATCGTTTGTGTGTGTGTATGAACGCTTTGTTCTAATGGGTGCATAGTCCAGTGTTTGTTCCCTGCCAGAGGGACACGGTACATAGCGTCCTCTATCTCCCTCGGTCCTACTGATAGCTCTCAGGCTGATTGTACAAACACAGACCACTCCACTGGCTCTTTGGCACCTTTTATTAACAAGCTGGTAGGACTAGGGTGGCTTGTGGAATGCCAGCAGGGACAGGCACGGCGTTGCATTAGGAAGACTGTGGTGTTCTGCTCCCTGAGCAGAGGCCAAGGCTTTCACTCCCACAGCAGGTGGCAGTCATGGCATCGCAGCAGAATAGGAAATCAGATATCAATTGGGAGTGAAATTGGGTTCTTCAACCCGTTAATGTGTTCTACTGTTTTCCAAGTGCTTCTCCTCACCCCCCTCCCCCACCCTACGCCTTTGTCCTTGACGGGGGGTAGCGATCCACACTGAGCTACTGCTCAGGAACGATAAATGAAAAGATTAAACGAGAAAGAAATGTGAAGAGGAGAGGAGGAAAAACAAAGGGGACAAGAAAGCAGGAAAAGGCATCAGTATTCTATTTGTCTATCCAGATGCCACTGGATCAAACCAAGAATAAATATAGAGGAAGACAGGGTACATATACCTATGTGCATGTCTCTCCTCATTTCATAGTTTTCTCTCTTTGGGTTTTAGGTTGTTGTGCAGAGTAGATGGTCTGAGCAACACTTACAACATGAGATGGCCTTGTCATTTGTGTGTATGTGTGTGTGTTTGTCTAAGGTCATCTGTCCCTTGAAATCCTGTCTAAGCACATGACCTAGATTTCAAATGAGGTGTGTTTGCTGCTGCTGCAGTGCACGCATGCTTTGTGGTGTTTGTATGAATGCCACATTGCTCAGGCAAGTCGGATGAGCATGTTTTGATTGTGGGGCTTTAAGTCCATCACTGAGCCAGGATTGGAGCTGCTGATGCTATCAGTCCAGAGGTTTTGAAGAGGCTTTAGCCTTCTGGGAGCCAGAACCAGAGGTTTAATGGGAGAGACTCTCAGGTCTGAGCGATACAAAAACCGGGCAAGGCTTACCGTTGCCAAAGCTTGTCAGTTAGGGGGCCCTGACGAGAGTGTGCCATGTTTCACCGTGTCTCTGTTCTGGCTGGCAGCAGAGACCAAGCTAGGCAGGACAAAAACATGTTCTATTAAAACGATAGGCCACGTCAGTGGTAAATATGTTTTGTTGCGGATAGTCTGAATGAGGAATGCCCTGAGGCAGAGCAAATGCCGTGTGTAATGTTAAGGATCAATTGAATGACCAATGTTGCTCTTCTGGCCCATAATCCTCCAGAGGAAATGGAAGCGCTGCTGAAACGACGCGATGAGGGAGCGAGGCTGTTAGCGAACGGTGAAGGGCCTGTTTACCCTCACCGCAGTTCCCAGCCGACAGCCGTACCCCCGCGCCAAGGAACGAGAGGCCCCGGCGAGCACTGCGTTTAGCTAGCGCTTCTTCTGAAACCTGTCAGCCAGCTGGTTTATAAATAAAGTTATCCAGGAAATGGGTGCACCTGCAACAGAGTAATGAGAGACTGGGGTCACGGTTGCTAGGATACATTGAGCAGGGGGATGGCAATGGGGATGCTGCAGTGTTTGCTGCCTCGAGCTGCACCACTAGATGCTCCCTTACAGCCACACCATTAGTCATCGTCATAGAGCTGCATATTTTAATCATCCTACTTTTTTTTCAACATAGTGTAATGTCTGCATGAGGCTTTGTGATGATGTTTAAATTACACACGTTCGTTTGCGCCAAGAGGTTGATCAAACTGACGATCCAGCTTAATTTTATGATATTTATCGGATGGCCATTAACACCTACGGGATTCATTTGTTGTGTGTGTGGTCTGTGTAGTGCAAATTATTCTTCTTGCAAGAATGTGTGTCAGTGGATCATTTCAGTGGACAACCGAGTGGACAATGTCTTGAGCAAATGATTGCTCACCTAAACAGGGAACCCGACCAAAATAATCTTTCCATATAATCAGCATGTGCATGACTTCAAAGGGTGAACACATTAACCCACATTGTGATGTGTGTGGGTATGCCGACAGACATCAGCACAGTGCCTCCTCCTCGGTTAGACAGATGTGTCTTCAGCAAGTGTGTATTTATAGAAATGCTCTGGTCAAATATGATTCATGCTTCATTTGAACAGTGCCAGTGTCAGGGTTTTGCTATGTAGGTCAGCAAAATCCTCATCAGGCAGAAGGAACAGATAGCTCAGCTACCATCCGTTCTCCCCTCGAACTCTTTGTCCATCATTCTGTCCTCCTGATCCTAATCTCTTACTCCATACTGACATCCTATTTCATATCCTTCCACCCAAGGATTAAAAGCAGACACCTTTGTGGAATCACAAGACTGACCAAACGTGTGTGTGTGTGTGTGTGTGTGTGTGTGTGTGTGTGTGTGTGTAGACATCTGGAGTCTGGGGGTGATTCTGTTCATGTTGGTGTGTGGCCAGCCTCCCTTCCAGGAGACCAATGACAGTGAGACCCTTACCATGATCATGGACTGCAAATACAGAGTGCCCGAACACATTTCCCCTGCATGCAAAGAGTGAGTAGCACGCCGGCGCAGACACACACACACACACACACTGAGTACTTTGCAGGTGCTGCATATTTCATGTTTATAGATGTGTGAAGAGGGAGAGTGGAAAGAAGACAGAAAAGCGGAGGGGGGCAATGGTACAGAGATGGAGAGAGAGCGAGAGAGCCTCTGTCCCCGCACTGCGCCTTCTCTCTCTCTCTCTCACTCTCTCTCTCTCTCTCTCTCTTTCTGTCCTGCTTTCTCCTCCTCCACATTCAGCTGTGGTAGGAGCAGCAGAGATGCAGTGCTGTGTTAAGTGTATCTAACGCATCCATTAAAACTGAACCTCTATTTTGAACCCTGTGCTGTTGGAATGTTACATTGAGGCAGAGCACTCTGTAGGACCGTATACAAACACAGTGTTGTTGTGCCATGTACTTATTTCCCCTGAAAAGCCTGGCTCAGTAGCCTAGTCCTAGGCATATGTATAGTGAAATAAACCTGAAAGGAGCCTGACATTGAAACTAGCCAATGTTGTTCTCCTGTAAGCCTAGTCGGCTGTAGTTGGTCCAAAACGCAGCGTCATGTCATTTCATCACAGGGTTCTTATCGTCACGTTGACTCCCTTTCTCCCCAGTTTGATTGGCCAGATGTTGCAGAGGGACCCTAAGAAGCGGGCCTCGCTGGAGCTGATCGAGCGACACCATTGGCTACAGGGCGTGGACCCCTCCCCTGCCACCAAGCTGACCACGCCCCTGGTGTCCCACCGGAGCCTATCGGAGGAGGAGCACGGGGGCATCATGCAGCGCATGGTGCTGGGGGCCATTGCAGACCGCGACACCATTACAGAGTAAGAATTGCACAAACACACACGGTTCATTTGTCATTTTGGCTGTCCATTTGAGTGTTTTGGAAACTGTCAGCAGGCAAGGAATGTCTAATGGATTCCCCCTCTTGTCATTAATTTATCTTGTCATTAGCACCCCAGTCAGTACCCAACCTGATCCTCAGCTGGTGCCACGCATAATTCATTTCCCACTCTTGTCTTTTCCCTTTGACACACAGTTAGGACGGCCATTTTGTGTTTTGATGAGCTGTGCACGTACATGTTTTTGTAGTGCCATTAAACCCAATACCTTCTGTACCGACACCCCTACTTATCTTTTTATGTTTCTCCCATCATTTTACCCCTCTTTCTCCCTCCTTCTTTTGCTTTCTTTCTGTCTTTCCAGCGCCCTGGAGTCTGACAAGTACAACCACATCACAGCGACATACTTCCTGCTTGCTGAGAGGATACTGAGGGAGAGGCAGGAGAGAGAGCAGAACAGCCAGACTCGATCGGCCAGCCCCAGCAAGGCCCAGTTCAGGTTCTGAACGCACGCACGCAAGCA
This sequence comes from Galaxias olidus, assembly GCA_026901105.3. Lineage (NCBI taxonomy): Eukaryota > Metazoa > Chordata > Actinopteri > Galaxiiformes > Galaxiidae > Galaxias > Galaxias olidus. The sequence continues at coordinate 11,220 of JAPMUY010004162.1, forward strand.
CACACTCACACCCACACCCACACACACACACACACACACTATAGTAAAGATAGGGGGTTGATCTTATCACCAAATATGATACGGAGTTAATGGAGGAGGAGATTGCCCTTCGGGAGATTTCGGCCAATTCTGAATCCACGTTGTCAGTGCTCCTTTAGCTAAGCCCTTCTTTCTTGTTTTGACCCCTTTGCAGGCAGTCATGGCCCACCAGAGTGGATGTACACCAGGACATGGCTGACGGTCTTGGTAGTCCCTCTATCTCCCACCCAGGGGGGTCCCAGTCCCCCGCCCGCAGCGCTGAGAGCCTTCACAAAACGCCCCGGCCCAAAACCGCGCTGCTCGACCTCAACCAGCGACAGGCCCCCTCCTCAAAGCCTAGGAGACAGAACCAAGATAGGGGGCCGCGACCTCCGGTCAAGCCCCACTCCAACACCCTTAGGCTGGGCTCTCTGACCCCGGCAGCCCCCTCTAAGCCCCGGAGTCCTAGTCTGTTCAGTGTGGAGGAGGATGAGGAGGATGAGGGTCCCTCCACACTCGCAGCTCAGGTGGTGCTGCGTTGCAAATCCTCTTCGCGGTCGTCTTCGTCGTCATCCTCATCCACTAATCGCGTGACGTCGCGTATGAGTGCTCCTGTTCTCAACCAGATCCACGAAGAAGAGGGAGCGGAGGAAGAGGAGGAAGAGGAGGAGGAAGAGGACAGGGAGTTTGGACTTGGCTTGCCCAAACCCAGACCCAGCCTCAGCCTCAGCCTCAACCTGAACACTAACATGCTGTCGAAAGGTGTGTTGTCACCCGCCACGGTTGCCAAGGTAACACCAGTTATCACGACAGCTGCTGTTACAATGGCGTCCCCTGGCTCTGAGAACAAGAATGACGACTCAGACTCTCACCAGAAAGGCAAACTGGAGCAGGCCACGGCGGCTGCAGCCAGCGTCAACAAAGAAGACACAGGGACTGCTCTCGCTCTAGGGGGAAGAGGTGGAGAGAGGGATCTTGGGACAGGGGGAGATGGAGATGGCGAGGTAGAGAAGGAGGCATCAGGGCAAGGCAGTCCCCCTACCTGTGCCAGTCCCGGGGCAGGAGCAGGTGTGGGCCAGAGCAAGGGCTCGGCTAAAACAGCCAGCGGACTGGTGGAGAGCCTGAAGCTGATGAGCCTGTGTCTGAGTTCGCAGTTCCATAGCCTGACAGGGGGAGGCAACGGGGGCGCCCCAGACCCCCAGGAGCGGCCCATGTGGAGGATGTGCATGGGGGGCTCCACCGGCAGCCTGGATAAAGTGTCCCTTCTAGGAGGTCCTTCTCCCAGGGGGCTCCTCCACCACCACCAAGGCCCCCTGGACCCACTGGTGGACCCCTTCCTCGATGGCCCCCACGCAGGCACCCTGAGACTCGGCGAGCTGGACCTGGCCCGGGAGAACCACAGGAACCTAAAGAACCGCGTGCTGCAGATGCCCTTGACGGACAAGACTCTGTCGGTCAATATCCACCGGAGCCCTAAGGAGGGCCTGCTCTGCCCCCCCACGCCACACAGCTGTTGCCAGGTCATCTAGAGCGCCGTCCAACCCCCTTCTTTCACCCCTGTCCTGCTGTCTCACTCTTCTCACTCCTCTGAGCACCTCATCTGTCCGTCACCACCTACTATGTGGGGTTTCATTTGGGTGACACGCCACATGCGCTGGGAGTTCACTTTTTTTGGGGGGGGTTTTGGCTGCTGTCCTCTCACTTTTCTACCTCTTGAAGCACTTTGGAGAGAATCTCCTGATGGCTGCGCGTCCAGGCAGACCTAGACTGAGCGAGAGTCTGGTGGGATGGTGTGGTGTTTCACAGGTCTACATAGAACACTGAAGGGGCAAAGCACTTTGGCCCGGAAACGGGTATGAACAGGGAAAAGAAGATGGGAGACACACAGTAGTGTTCCTCCATGTTGCACAATAACAGGTGGTCACTAGCACCCCTCCTCATGCCTCCCTCACGGAAACACGCGGTGGAATCAGGTTTTCTGATCCATGGGGAAGATTCCTGCTGTCACATTTCCCATGTTGTGCATTTGTTTATAGCGTTCAGTTTGTGTGTTAATGTTATATTATGTCGGGTTTTTTTTTTAAAGTTCAAGATCTTTTGAAGTATGTTTTTAGACAATTATTTTATCATAATTTTTTTTATTCTTGACTGAAATGGTTTTAAGTATGCCAGTTTTATTGGAGAAAAAAAGACTTGTATGAGTATTAGGAAGAAACACAAAGATAATGGCACTACAAGTTGAGGTTTGTAGTCTTTTCACTGTTTTATTTTTATACAAACATCCAGTGCGGTCTAGGACGGGAAATACATATTTTCGTCAACGCTCTGCATAGATATGGGAGAGCATGTATTGAAGTGTAAATACTGTGGTACTTTTAGTAGTACTCCTGTAGTATCACCTGTAGAGTTGTATTGCATTAGTGCCCTGACTACTAGATCCTTATAGACCAGTGTTCCTCACACATTGTTCTGGAGACTTGCAGTGTGCGCAGGTTTTGGTGTGAGACCAGTACTGACACTGCCAACGAGCTGCCCTGACAGTCTTGATTAGCTTCTGTAGTGTGGTGGGTGTTATTACGAGGAACCGTGTTAGCACTGGGCTGCATACCAAACCATGCACATCCTGTAATTTTCCAGGACTGTGGCTAGCAACCACTGCTTGTAGAGTATTCCGAGACAAAAACAACTAAAGGGATTCAAATGTAACAACATAGCCCTTTTCCAGTGTTGGTCTTTGTAAATGAATGTTTGACCCACCCTTGTGGAATATATATACCTGACAGTGCATGTGTTTTGCTTAGCGACCCCTTATTAAGGTCTAGTTACCTGAGTATCTAACTACAAATGGACCAGAACTATCACTTTACTATACTGTAGCCTCACAGCAATATCAATGACTGCAAACAAAATGTACAACAAAATGGATGTGCCATAAAATCTGTCTTGAGCATATTGTACTGTATATGATATAGAGGTATATGAAAATAAACTGATGTGAATGAAGTATGTTGATTTTCCCTCTCGTTCTTGCTTGTGTTTTTATTAGCTATTGTTTTCAAACAAATCAAAAGCTTTTTCAAAGGTAGGCTATTCTGTCCAGTAGATAAAGACTCTAGTTATGAGACAGGTGCAGTGTTCAGACGGAGGAAGGGTGGAATGAAGGTGTCTACACGTTATAAACAGACAGTAGCCAGTTTTAGAAAGATCAAATTGTGATTTCATGTGCATAAGACACAAAGGCCAATGGTACCAGTGTTAAGTATTAATAATCAGAACCTATAGTCCAGCAGATAACCTATTACACACATTTATGTATTTAGTTTCAAAGCACACTTGGCATCATTGTCATCCACTACTTCTGTATATATACACGTGTGTGTGTGTGTGTGTGTAACAGAGAAAGTGGGGGTTGGGGCTTTGTTTTTCTCAATAGGCTCACAGCTATGCCTCCCAAAGGATGTAAAGCATTCTAATCCATTAAACATCTGTGCATTCTAGATCAGAGCAGCATCAAACTGATAGGCACTAACATGGTGACCTGTCAGCTTAGATACAAATAACACTCACACGCACAGTTAGCAGGTGACAAATTTAAGGTAGGATTTGGAAAAAAAACACATTTGGGTCAAAGGGCTCCTGCTGTAATCGGCTTCCAAGACTCAACTCGGGCTGAATGAAGCAGTGGGCACCCGTAACGTCACACATTCCTAGCAAGAAGCTGAGGTTGTATTGAGCATACTTTCACCACGGTATTCCTTCCGAC
>JAPMUY010004162.1:20000-22500 GCA_026901105.3 Galaxias olidus
GTCCAGCCAGCCTGAGGCCTGCCAGGGGGTTGAAGGGGCTCATGACGGCCCCCATGGCCCGGATCCACACGGGGATGGAGCCATGGTTGGGGTCCTCCGTCCTGGCTGGGAAGCCCCATGGCTCCACCAGGATCAGCTGTTTGACCCTTAACATTACAACAACAAATCTCAAACTGCTGACTGGGTTGCGCAGCATTTCTCATCCCACAGCCAACCCTTCTCACCTGTATGGGTGTTTGAGTGTGTAGGCGGCAGACAGGTATCCCCCTAGGTTGTGTCCCAGTAGCACCATCTCCTCCAGTCCCACTCTCTCCCTCCACTCCTCCAGGGAGGACAGGAACTGCTCCTCAGCACCCCGGGGGTCCGTGTTGAAGTGGGGCCGGCTGCTCCTGCCAAACCCCAGCAGGTCCAAAGCATAGATTGGGCCATGGGAGGAGAGAGAGTCCAGGTTCTGGACCCAAAGCCCCACACCACCCCCAAACCCATGGAGCAGGACCAACGGAGGTGGAAACTGATGCCCGGGAGGAGAAGGGGTTGAAGAGGATTGGGGCTCAGGTAGGGTCCGACCCTGATTGGCTAACACCACGGTCCAGAGAAAGTTGCTGTTGGATATCTGCACATGCTGCCTGGACAATGGGCTCTTCACAGCTGTAAAGGGGGAGAGTGTTGGTGGGAGGAGGGAGTAAAGAACTGACATGAGAAATAGTAGCTGGGTTTGACCCAGGAAAAGGTAAAGCCCACTCTCGCTGTCTTACACTTTAACATCTTCTCCTCAGCTTCCTTTAGCTGAGAGGAGGAGGTAGGACACCAAGAGGGAAGCCACTTGGAGATCCACCAGGAACTGAGTGAGAGAGATATTCATAACACACATTCAAACTACAATTCACCAAGTAAAGCCATGAAGCCTGCGTCACAATGAACTTTGAACCCAAATCAGCCCAGGCATTATCACTGTACTGAAGTCATGGATCTATTGATCACACTTGCCAACATGCCTATCAACAAACTGTATTTTTATAATACTGTATTTATAAATAAAAGTCTAAGTCTTAGATTATTAGGGCCATTTCTATTTTTATATAAAAAATCTCGAGACGTTTTGTGTGTCTAATACGCAGAATACAAAATTGAGGTTGATAGGAATCCTTGACATTGGATTTATGAAAGGTCAGTTGGTAAGTTGGACATAGCATCGAATTTAAATAACTATTGTCATTGTTTCACAAAAGCATCTTTTATTTTTTATTTATTTTTACGGACTAAATTAGTATAAATATAAAATCCTACCTTTGCTCCGTTGGTTTCAATTCCTCCGCCATCCTCCGCATGGTAATTTAACTTATCGTTCACCAGACAACTTGAAAAGTAGGAGTGGGACATAGGAGGGCTGAGAGGGGCAAACAAGCTTTTGACGAGGCGCATTCAATTTCATAAAACGTGCTGACTGAACTCGGTGAGCTGTTATTCTATCAGTGAGCGCGCAGGTTGTCATGCGCTGTTGGATTTACAGTTTCTTAACTGTAATCTGGTCGAAGGTAGACAATTTATTGAAAACTGTCCTGCAAATGTGGATTTCTCAAAATGTACATTTTCATGCGTAAAGCCTATTAGTAGTTGGTACCAACTAGCCATGCCAAAGATATAATCTCAAATGGAAACATTAAAAAGTCACAAAATACTGTAAATCGACATTTTCAGATAAATCCAAACGGTGCAGAATATAAAATATATATTTATAGCTTAGTCTGAAAACCCTACTCGCCCGAATGGCACGGCTACTTATTGGAAATGCCAATGATAATTTATCATAATGTAATCACCTTTCACCAACTCTATCTAACATGATAGCCTACTTTCAACACATGAACAGATTGAATTGATTTATCCTAAATTGATTTCTGCGCGTAGGCCTACCTTAAAAAGAACTTGAAGAATTATTTTGGAAATAAGTATGACTGGATCAGATATGTGACCTTGCATGATGATTTATTTCCGTTTCGATTACTTGAACAGTTTTCAAAACAGTGGACTAATATTCAGCTATGGAAGCCCATAGGGGCCTTTATTCAAATGAAAATGTAAACTTGAAAATGCAACCGCAATTCCACAATAGCATTATCACTTCGAAATGTGCGCACATTTGTATGTGTTATTTGAGACAAAATGTAAATGAAAATGCAATAATCCCATTTGCATTTGCATTTTCAAATGCTTCAATGGGCATTCTGTGTCAATATTCAAATTCAAATGCAAAAGATGTTTGACATTACATTTTCAAAGTCCTACCCGCCATACTGCGGACAATATTCAAATGTTAATTCAAACTTGAAAATTAAAATGCAATATAAAAAATGTATCCTCATTTTCCATTTGTGCAAGCATCATTTATGTCACAATTAAAATTAAAATGCAGTTGTCAAACAATATGAAAATGAAAAGGAAATCGCATTTGCCATTGCATTTTCAAAGACTTCATCTTCAGTACTACGCTGTGCAGTGG
>JAPMUY010004162.1:30000-145000 GCA_026901105.3 Galaxias olidus
CATAGCCCTCACTTCTTTTAGCTTTGAGCTCCCTTTGTATGTGTGTGGTTACATGTGCTTGTGTTTGTCTGAATGTGTATGTGGCTGCTGGAACTACCCGCCTCACTAAGCCTTTTCCCAGCTCTACTTATAGTCATGTGAAAAAAAAGAGATTGGACGTGCATTTGACCATGCAAAGTGTCCTGCTAACATTGAGCAAGAGGAGGGCTGTCCTGACAGTGTCTCCAATAGGATTTCGGATGCCATCTTATGCCTGTGTGTGTGTGTGTGTGTGTGTGTGTGTGTGTGTGTGTGTGTGTGCGTGTGTAAGTGCCTGTGCACACGTGCTTGTGACACAAAGGAGAATTGCACGTCCCCCGTTGCCTCAGCGGAGCTGATGAGACACTCGTGACAGTGATACTCTGACTTCACTGTTGAAGTACACCTTGCACAGTGTTTTAGTCACCTCCTCGCGTCTCCTTCTCTTTCCTTGTCTGCCTCTCTCTCTCCCTCTCTTTGTCTCCTCCGCAGAGCCATACGGAACGCAGATATCAATTCTCTGCAACACTTATAGGGATATTTACACATGTTGTATTCAGTATTCATAGTGTGTTTACAGATGATCTAGTCCTCAGAAACTCATACACACTATATGTACTGGAAATGCATCCAGAAAAAGGTCAATGGGCATAATATGATGCGCGCAACCTTATGGCTCTGAAATACACGCATGGTTCTCACTGCACAGCCATCAAACCAACACATACACAATGCTCTTTCTTTCTTTCTTTCATTCTTTCTTTCTTTCTTTCTTTCTTTCTTTCTCTCTCTCTCTCTCTCTCACTCTCTCTCTCTCTATCTCTCTCTCTATCTCTCTCTCTAATGCTTACTCTCTCACACACAGTTACACTCGTGTGTCTTGGAATCCTGCATTTTGATGAAGGAGGAAGCGTTTCCTCCAATCAGAGAGTAGTGCGAGGAGGGCAAGACCAAGACATCGCAGACAGAGGGGTGATTTGGAGATGCTCGTGCTGAAAGCGATAAGCCATTCGCTAACAAATCTCCCTAAAAAAATAGCAGTGGGTTATGATCCGCTAGTCTTGGTAAGACCCCTCCTCGATGTCTACCCCTGTTCTGTCAGTGCTAGGGTGTAGCTACTGATCCTACACTCCAGTAGAGGGAGGAATAAAGACGGAGAGAAAGAGAGAGCGACTAGAGAGAGAGGCAGAGCGAGAGAGAAAGAGAGAGAGAGAGGAGGGACATCAGGTGTCACTGCACTGCAACCCCAGATGAGGCTGCATTGCCACGCCAACCGGCTCCAGGGTACCACCAGGTGAGTGAAGACACACACTCACACTCTCTCACACACACTCACACTCTCTCTCTCTCTCTCTCACACACACACACACACACACACACACTCACATACACACACACAAACACATGTACCTATATAGATATAGATGCACGAAATCAAATTTTTTCAGAGCAGACAATTTGACATGGGCAAACAATCAACAATGCGCACTAAAAAAGGAACGTTTACACACACATTAACAAAAACACACACACACCGGCGTTTCTGTCATGCAGGTGTCCTTATATTTGTATAGTACGGGTAAATATAATATTGTTTGTTGAGAGAATGATACACCTCCTGTACAGAGAAATATGTATGTGCTGTGTATTCACTGCACCCAGTGTGTGTGTGTGTGTGTGTGTGTGTGTGTGTGTGTGTGTGTGTGTGTCTGTGTGTGTGCACGCACTGTATGTTTAACTATAGTGCTCTTCCTTCTCGTGTAGTGGAAGACAAAGACTCCCCTCTGTCTGGTGCTGTAGCACTTTCCTCACAACCATGAAAGGGTTGGAAAGTTCCCCTCTCTCTCTCTTTCTCTGTCTCCCTATTCCTCTCTATCTCTTTCTCTGTATCTACACTGCCCCCCCCCCCCCTCCCCCTGCATTCAGTTCCCACATTAGATGTCGATCTATGCCAAGTTCCCTGACCCTCCCTTTAAGGTTCTTGTCAATTTATTGGTTCCTCGTGGTGGGGTTCAGGCGTCCACTGACGATCCATTAGGGCTTTCTGAGGACACTGGTGAGCATGAACGTGCTGGTAGTGGAGGGGGAGGGGGATGGGGGGAGGGGTGTTGGTCGTGAGCGTACCGTGGACCGTGTGTGTAAAATGGGCGTTAGGGTGCACAAGGGTGTGCATGGCTCACAAGGCATCCGTCCTGCACATGACCACCGGCATACGGCGAGCCGCCGGCAAATGTTACGCAATCAGCTGGGACAAAGAGCTTTTTCTATGACATCAGCTGATCATCGCATGTGCTCGAGTTATGTTTGTGTGTGTGAGTGCGTGTGTCCGTCTCTCTCGAATGGGCACATGTTCCCCTTTTTGTCCTTTTCACCCATAGCCTTGGACGCCCGGAACGCCCTTATCCAACCTTATCCAGCCTTATCCAGCCTTATCCAACCTTATCCAACCTCTCTTTCTCATGACACCGGATCCCCCTTTAACCTTGTCAGCATCTCACTGGGTCTCCGATCATTCCACTTTTTTATTACATGAGCTAAGCCCGTCCCCAGCCAACCCCATCCGGATGACACCGGATTCTCAAAGCTCTCTTTGTGTTAAAAGCATTTACCTTGTTAGAAGTCCTTTGCATACTGTCCAAGTAATAATAGGCATGACAGGGGAGCATTCTGCATAATTCTGAAACCATATTCATTTGAGACATTCTAAGTATTCTGTGTTATTGCTGGGAAGTGTTTTCTGTTTGCAAAACTTGTTTTAACAGTCCTGAGGTCTAAATAAATTTGGGCATTGATATTGGCTTGTATAAAGGATAATGTGTCACATCTGGTGAATTATACAGTCTGAGAAAATATTAGAGTTTATTCAGTGAATATAGAATGCTCTGCCGTATATTCTGAGACGAAGATATTCCATATGCGAAGCCCTACAGTAGATGAATAGAAAGGAGTCGCCTATAGACTGAGCCACAGGATTCTACAAGACGGCGAGAACTGTGACCATGCTGCAGGGGTTTAGTTTGAGATGGTGGGAGAGAAAGAACAAAATGTACATCTCTCTTTCTATATCCCTCTCTCTTTCATCTCACAATGTGCTTCCTCTCCCTCTTTTCTCTTACACTTTCTCCCATCTCTCTCATTTTTCACGATGTGAATTCTGTAGGGTGCGTCCACCATTGCATACTGTACAAGGAGCCACTCTTGACAAGTGAAGTACATGCTTGAATGTTCAATTTACAAAATATACTGTTTGCTATGCTTATGGTTGCCAATGCAAGGATCAGAGCACATTAAATTACAATTGTAATTCTTGCTTAAACTGTTATTTCCATGCGTTGATCATTATGATCAAAGATTTTTTGCTCTGTACAATGTGAAACTAAGACTTATATATAGGTATTAACGTAATTTCTCTAATTGAACATTCCGGTTTGAACCTTCAAAATGGCTGCTGCTCTGCCTCACAATCTGTGATGGCCGACAGGAGTGTGTAGGTCTGTGATGCAAATCCCCCCCTGTGTGCATGTATATCTACGTGCGTGTGTGTGTGTGTGTGTGTGTGTGTGTGTGTGTGTGTGTGTGTGTGTGTGTGTGTGTGTGTGTGTGTGTGTGTGTGTGTGTGTGTGTGTGTGTGTGTGTGTGTGTGTGTGTGTGTACATAATACGTCAATCAAAGAGGTATTCTGACAAACTGGTTCAGGCCAATGTCAAAGGAATTTTTTAAATCCCCAAGCAGCTCTGTCAATTTTTAATCCATAAATCCCTTAAGGTACACATTCTTAAGACATTTCCTAGAAAGTAATCTTCAGTTACAAAGTGGTTAAATTTCATGTGCCTACGAACGGAACTAGTTTGCTTCACCTGATTTTGACATGTCTTTCAAGTCGCCCTCAAGAACTCCAACCAATACCTAAACATTTAGAATGCCTTTTTGTCCACAGAACAGTGTGCAGTTGCTGAGTGGGTTTGCTCAAGAGCTGACATTGTGGTTTCGTTGCAGCTCTCCGAGCCTCACCCTGCAGCCCTGCGCCCTTCAGCCAGCCAGCCATCCGCCCACCCGGTCCAGCTCAGCTCGGTCTAGCCTGGCACCATCAGGAGTCATCAGGGTTAGTGCTCCTTTGGCACAACATTCTGACGGCCCTATTCCTGCACAAGAGGGTAATTTACGCCTGAGTACTTCTATACTTACGGACCTACACTTAAACTAAACTCCAGGCTATGCAATCAAATATGCAACTCCGTTTGTGTGTGTTTGTGGGGGGGTATTCAGCGCAATCCATAAAACCTTGCTGTCGGTACTGATTTATAACACAAAATAGTACAACTTAGATCTTGGAACAGAGCTGTCCTAACTCTCAAACACTGCTTTCATTGTAATCATAAAGGAAATAAGCGCTGAAACATCTTTTCAGAATTGGTTTACAGCGTGGGACAGTGTTTGAGGGGCGAAGAGGGACACTTTTTAGGCTAATTTAAAGTGCATTTATTTTCACAAGATGAATTAGTAAATGAGTGATGAAATTTGCAGGTAAAATAGATGGATGTATGCTCTAGTACACAAATATAATAAGAAATACTGACAAAAATCTTCCAATCTTATTAAGACAAACATACACACATACTGTTTGACATGAAGAACAAAATAAGCATGGATTAGTCAAAGCTTTGATTTTTGGCTAGTAATTCAAATAGTGCCAGTAGTGCTTTTCCTTACACCAATCCATCAGGAAAAAGCTGTGACAAAGACAAAGCCAAACTAAATGGCTACCGGCTCCCTGTCTTTTGTCACAAAACTGTGTGGGTGTGCAATTTTATGTATTCATGCATGAAAGAGCGAGTATGAACAGTATGTACAAGGTCTGGAATATGACTGCAGTGGCTAGGTTTTACATTCACCAAACTAGCCATACCACACTTGTCTAGCCATGCTGTGATGGGAACATCAGCAGTGCGTAAATTCAATCGTAGTGAAACAGCAGAAACGTTATCAAGGCTTTGTGACAAACTAGCAAGATCTCTAACGCAATGCTCAAATGAATAAGACCATGTCAGGGTGTGCCCATATTGTTTCTTTGTATGTATGTATGTGTGTGTGTGTGTGTGTGTGTGCGTGCGTGCGTGTGTGCGTGCGTGTGTGCGTGTGTGCATGTGTGTGTGTGTCTGTGTGTCATGTGGAGAGAATATGCTTTTGCAATTGATTGGTATCCTCTTCGTTCGGAGTGAATAATGCATAGAAGGAAGGTCTCGCTCACCCTCTCTCTCTCCATCTCTCTGGTGAATCTTCCGGTGCCTGAATATAATGGAACCATTACTGTCTATTAATATGGCAGCTAAGAGCTCTGGGTGTGGCTATGGGCAAAACTCATCTTCCGTCTTACTAAATAGAAATAGGCTTTCTTTAAACATTAGAATTCCTGTTTAACACTGGAAGCTCAGATCGTCTATCTGTGACACAAATCTCAAGTAACAACAAATTCTATTTGGTTAAAAAAGATAAATTTGCCTTACTAGGGTTACAACTTTTTTTTAAAATTATATTTGGTACGAAAGTGGCCACTTGCCTATGTAGCTTTTAATAGCCATCAATGCAATATGTGTGCCATGTGTGTGCTATACAAACCTCCTTAGAATTATTCATTAAGGTTAAGCTGCCATTACTTAAGTTCTAATAAAATATACATTTCAAAGCAGGATAGTCTATTTAGATTCCTATATTTACCATCCTTATGAGGTCTTCTCGTGTTGCTTTCATTTACAAACATTTAACGAGAATGATGAATAAAAATGTGTTACCTGAAATAGACAGTACAGTAACCAAGGATTGTGCATGTGTGATTATATGTTTTGTGTGCGTGTCTGTTGAAGTGTGTGTGTGCGTGTGTGTGTGTGCGTGTGTGTGTGTGCGTGTGTGTGTGTGTGTGTGTGTGTGTTTCTGCAGAGTATCTATGAATGCACGAATATTCAAACAACTGTCTTTTAAATTCAATTTCACTGATCTCAAATATGAAATACAGTACAACAATTTGTGTCTGTGTGTATTTAATGAAAGCAAATTTAAGACATATACAGAGACAAAGAAGAGGAAAAAGGTACACAGGTTATGTTGCCTTGAGTTTCTTAATTGCATGCTCTATGGCAAAATGAAGAGGAAGAGACAATCACTTGACACAAGCGGAGGTCTATTGCTTGATAGTGCAGGTCTAAGTCAGACAAGTGAGATTGTGCACTCTCTCACTCTCTCCACTGAAGAAGATTTTTTACCTCCCTGCCTTCAATCCCAAGTGCAGACAACAGACATCCTTATTTTCCAACTCAATTTACGGACGCATTAGTAGAGGCTGAGGGGCGCCCAATTCCCTCAAATGCAATCACCCTGTCTGAGTGTCTTAAGAGGAAGAGGTTGAGTCTCAGTCACATTTTGGCTTCTCTTTTGCATGTGCAGCATCTGTTTTACCTGGTTTACATCAAATATATATTTGACTAATAATTAAGAAAATATTGTTTTCTCTTTGATTTCAATAATACATCTAGTCGTGACTGTGACTCTTCTTAATCTGGCTTGCTAGAAGTATCAAATATAATTTTAGATTGTACTGCATTAGCTTACTTTTGTAAGCATCCTCCTGTCATGGCCGCCCACAATCCTGCAGCAAACAATGCCGAGGTCATTTAAACATACTAGGCTACTATTTGAAACATGGTTTTGTTAATAAATAAGGGATTTGGTTATAAGATGGTCGCGGGTTTGTTTGTTGATCAAGCCTCTCTTTTTTTCTCTAATTGATTTCACACTTCCAAAGCTTCACAACAGGTTTCCAAGAGCACTTAGCAGAGATTTTGGACAAACTCAGCATGAATGGTACTTCTGTGTTGTGTGTGCATGCGCATTCAGCACAGAGACCCACATTCCAGGTTCAATTTGCTGACAATATGTATATTTTTTTTACTTTTCTTTTTGATATATATATATACAATGTGTATATATATCAAAAATAAAAGTACAAAAAAAGAAAAATAAATGATTAAAGTTCAATTTTGACCTCAGCTAAATTTTTTGAACTGACTACAAAACTTACAAAGATGGAAAGAGGTCATACTGCAGAAAAAGTAATTTGTTTGTAAGAAGAGAAACAGACAGGTTTGGAAAATAGGGTACAGTTGGAGAGAATAAAGATTTTACAAAAAAAGGGAATAATCACTGATGAGTACTGAAATAACGTCTTTGTTCCTTTTGTCATCTTCACCTCTCGGCCTTTCTTTCCCTGTGCCACTGATCACCCATCCTTTTCCCATACACCATTTTTCTCCCAGCTCATTTATCCCACCATCTGTTTCCCCATATATTTCACTTTAACCCCATCTTCACCATTGTTCTTTCTTTCTCCCATCACTGATATCTATCTATGTCTTCCTCTGTATCCACCTCCCCCATCAGCTCTCTTTCTCCCCATTTCACATTACAAATGTCCTTTAAGCTTGGCAACCTTTATGTTGCAATTAGTAATTCACTACAGTCATGCTAATATTACATGTAAATATGTAAAAGAAAATTACAAATGTGCAAATGAATATCTACAATGAAGCAAATAAAGCAGAATTTATCAGTCAAACAGTTCTAAAGACATATGCATGCACTTCACCTCCACATGCAATACTCCATATTATGCTTATCTAACCCATGATCACACACTCAAAGACACACACACACAGACATGATATTTCATTTGGTGGGACAGACACATAAAAGTAGTTAAATGTATAGGTCTCTGAAAAACAAACGGACGTTATCTTTAAGCTGGGGGCTGGCTGCCATGGCAACCATATGATGAGGCAGGCAGGGCTATTTAAAGGAATTCCACAGCAGCTGCTCATGTGTGTTTGTTCCTCCAGCTCCACACCGGTCCAAAGGCACGACAGCATCCAATAGAAATTATCAGAGACAAATATAGTATATATTAAAACTTTATAATAGTATAAAATATAACATCTGTACGATATTATTTGGCATTCAATAATGCATTGCAAACTGTGTTTACCTTGGCCGGTGGACTTCTCATATTCACATTAACAAAATATCATTTGACCATGAGAAAGAGTATGACGAACAGTATTGTCTTTGTCAAAAATATTTCATAATAATCTATTAGAACTAATATAATATTGTATATTTGGGGTATCGAATGGTCACTGTTGGTATGTGACAGCAGTTTTGTGTCAATAGGCCAGTCCAGTAAATGAGCTGCAGCGGTTTACTCAAAGGTAACTACTTATTGACAATACCAAAATAAAGCATTTTCTAGAGAACTGTTAAGTGGACATCACTAAGCAAATAGCTAGACAAGAACTGTCAAAGCAAGAAAATGCATGTGCAAAATATCCGGGTCTTATATGTCTAATACCCTAGTATACAGGCTAATCCCAAAAGACAAAATGTACTCGTCAATTTAATAATCAGACCGTATACTTCAGCCATTTTATTAATGCACAGCAATACATTCAGTCTTAATTTTATTTCATGTACCTCCAAAGACCTTTCCCCTCTAGTTTGTTAACCCTGGATCAATAGATGCAGAAGATGTAGACCTAGGTCATCACTGTTCTTACAGAGAGCTGCAGTTTGCCGGCTTCCTATGTTGCCTTTCCACCATTTAACAGCGCTAATAATTAATGCACACTTTCATGTACCATTTTCACTTGTATTGTTATTCAAATTGGCTCTCAATTTGACAGAACATGCTTCCTCCTTCCCAAACTAAATGATACCATGTAGCTATTATAATTATGCACAGCCAATGTGAGGGGCAGGTGGAGGCTCAAACATTTTTTATAGAAAAAGCGATAACTTTTAAAACACACATGCAATACATTTTAGATGGCACTTAGTGACTGGCACAAAAAAAGGGCCAAGGGCTCAATCACCTTGCTTTTAGGTCTGCAGATGTGGTTGATATACAGTATGTACCAGCATTGGTGGTACTTACGGGCTTTTGAAGATCGTGTGGACTATCACCACTCAAATGTACAGAGGTCAAGCGATCCTGTGTTAAAGCGAAAGAGTGGACATATAATGATTCCTTTCAGAAATACCTGTTTAAAAAAATCTGCAGGTATACTTCACACATATCCTTTGCTGCTCCCCGAAACTCAATGTGTAATCTTTAGATGGCTTCAAAGCATTAAATGCTTGCCGATCATGACATTTTTAACTGCTAATGGAATGGCCCATTTTAACACCCTGGCAATCGTAGAGCTTTTGAGAGCCTTGAAGATTAAAAGGGGTACATGGATCCAAAGTGATGGGTAACCTCTCTTTAAGTGAGCATTCTCCTTGCTCCTGAATTTACTCCAGCCAACCCTTTATCTTGCACTGCACTAATCCAAACTCATTTCATATGCTAAGTAAAAGCTTATATCCCTCTACACAAGTTAACACACATTGCAGTAGCCTAAAGTCTGCATAGAGAGCAGTGAAGGGCAATTGTGCATTAGATGTCGAAGCTGAAGCAGGGGGTTGTTGGATGTCTAATTCCCATCAGTAAGTGAGGTGTGGCAGAGCCTCCCTGGATCCCCTTGTGTAATGAGGTTCCAACACTTGCACATTGTGTATCTGTGTGTGTTTCTCCTTTTATCTATTGTGTATTGCTTCCTATATACACTTAATTTGCATGTTCTTTTTTCACAGTTGTCGTAGACAACCAGTGATGAGCGAAGCAGGGAAGCAAGGGAGAGCTGGGAGTACTTCTGGAGAGAATGCAATGAGACCGAAACTGCAATGCTCTCTAGGGGCATGGATGGCACACATCGTCAGTTATTGCTGTGCATGAGCGCCATCTGCTGATATGGTAGGGCAGGACAGCTGGTGTTGTGAATCAGGCCGCCACAGTGCAAAGAACGGCTACTTCCCAACACCAGGGTCTTTCCTTTACCCCAGACGACTCATATGGTCTCAGTCCTGCTGCAGTGGCAGATTTTTTACAAACGTTACTTTCTATATCTGTGATAGTGTGTGACCACCACTGCGACACAAACACCACAAAATCATCAACCAACTACACAAAGAACAGCAATGACATTTTTGTTCTTATTAAAAGGCATTCATACTTCTTCCTCTTTTAGTAAGTGGTTTCATTTTAAGATTGTGTGTGTGTGTGTGGGGGGGGGGGGGTAAACAATTGTAATAAATGTACTTTTTAAAAGAAACGTGGGTTCTATCATGTTGTCTCCTTTAATTGAACTAATCTATTGTCATATTAATTGTATGTTTTATATATATCTGCATATGTGGCACAAGATGAGTACCACTACCAGGCCATAGTTGTTGGTGCTCAGATACAAGGTCGTAGATTAGGTCGTGGCATAGGGGCAGAGTTGCTCCTTGTAATAGGCCAACCAATGCTCTAAAGCAGAAAAAAACGCTTTTGGTTTGAGTGCTTGAGAGACGTGAAATGCCTAAGATGCATTTAAGTTAAATTTGTAGCAAATTGCATCGCCTCTTCCACTGCTAAAGTAGAAATTGGGAACTCTCAACATTCGAGAACAGTTTAAAATGTAATTTACAGGGTAGTCAGAACTTGCAACTTTTGAGCTGGTAAAACTGCACCCTTATTTTCCCAATGTCCCTTGTCCTGCTTTTTTTCTTGCATGCTCTGTATCTTTTTGCTTGTCTCATGAGCCAGACTCGAGAATATGCAAATGAAGGTTGACCCTTGACTAGCCAACCTAATAAAACAATCATATAGGTATGGGCCTAATGAATTGTGGCTACGTTAGAAAACATGAAAACATTTACAAATTAAAAAAAAATAAATTCGGAAAGATGTGGGCCGTGGTTTCTACTTTGTTTTAGACGGTTAACCAATAAGGCCTACGTGATTTCATGAAAGAAAAATTATATATGTAGTAGAAAGTGTTCAAATAGCCTACTTCACTGGCGTGTGTGAATACGCTGTAACTGAAACACATTCATAGAAAATGTGATTTATTTTAATTGTATTATTATTATTATTTTGCAGAGTGCAGTTTGAGTTTGTCCCATATGTTTGCTGTCTCGATCCCGTTCATCATGGGCTTACAAAAACAGGTTGTTGGCATGCCACATGCATGTCTGTCACTGAAGCAGTTCAAGGAGAAGGGGTGTCACTCTGTGGAACAAAGCAGATCGAGAATCTTTGAGCAGCGCTACAAAAACAAAATCAATTATATCCAGGGAGCCGAAAGAACGGCTCTTTAACCGAGGTGAAGCTGCGATTCCCTATCTTCACAGAATAGAGCAGAGTTTGCATTGTAGTCCTACACGCACGCACACACACACACACACACACACACACACACACACACACACACACACACACACACACACACACACACATACACAACCCCCCCCCCCCAACTGGTGCAATTCTGAAATTTCAATCGCGCATGCATACTTGTGTTGGTCCCTGACTTGAACATGGTGCACTGGGACTATTCAAATCAAACCCAAATGCATTTTAATGATTCTGTGCAGTAATGTTAATTTTGCTTAATTAATTGCATTTAAGGATAATATACATCTTAGTAGTTTTACATGCACTTCGAAATGTGTCATGACAGGATGATGCATCGTTTTAGCACATATACTGATAAAAAGTAAAAAACATCAGCCCACATTAGACAGTCACCAGAGTGTGGCACTGGTGGATTATTGTGTGAAGCTCCTCGCACGCGCCTTCCGCGCATTCATAAACAGGTGTGATGGTCCTAATGACTAGTCGTAAAGTAGCCTATTTTAGAGAAGGTAGTCTAGACACTAGCCGAAAAAAATTTCTCATGTTTTTTTTCCACGAACAATTCGATTTATGTAGACAGATAACAGATTGACAGATTGAATTTCCAACTCTAAAACTTGTAAATACTTTAACAAATGACCGCCCGCAAGCTAGTAATGTTAGCGCATAACTAGCACGTACAAGTGTTGTTATTATCTTTCTATATAGTCATAGACAGATTTAGCATTTCTTCACAGTAAAGGTTTGCATAGGTTTTGAGGCTCTTTTAAGAAAAGCGGTCTGCACCGTTGACGTGCTTGTGTAAAATAATAGCTTGTTAGCTACGTTGGTTCAGTTCTTAGCTTACTGAAACTTTGGCGAAGAAAGTAGGCCTATATTTTCCGCTTGGAAGCCATTATGCTCCCATCAATTGGGAGGGTAAAACTGAACCGAAACTTGTTTAAAGACACAGTTGCTCAGCCACAGGTGTCGAGGCGGAGACGGGTTATAAAAACTAGTCGCACGGACTTTGCTTGTGACCTTAGCCAGAAAGTGGGTGACTCAGTTCCAGAACAAATTACGCTGACACCGGAGTTTGATGAGGTGAAAGTCCCGATATTATCTGAACTAGGTTCTGAGTCAGGGAGCAACCATCAACATCCTCTTCCACTTGAAGGGGAAACTATAAAACGGCAGTCAGATGAAGACCTTTGTAAAGGCAATCCATCTAAAAATGGGACTACAGATTCACTTCCAGAAGGTGAAAGCGAGAAACAATTCTCAACTCTGGGTGAAAATGAAGGTATGCTGCTGTCCAAGAGAGATTATTTTAAGTGCCAAACTAGCAAATTGAGGTTAGGGAGTAATTTGGACGTCAAGGTTGAGGGACCTTACACCAGAAGCAAATATTGCCAGGGTAGGCCCAACACCAGAAGTAAATGTGCGTCTATGTTGAATGGGGTAAATGGTCAAAAGAAAGAATTTCATTGTAGTCTGAAATTATCTTGGTGCTTTGGCAGTGATAATGCTGAAATGCAGACAAACATGAAAAATACTCCTTATCGATCAAAATTAAGAGAAAACCCTTCAAAAGTACATTGTCCTATCAAAATCGAAGTCAAGTCGCCAGTAAGCAGGAGCGGTGCCGGGGTCAAAGATGATATATTTATTGGCACGAGGTCATTTGTCCAAAAACTATCGACGCAAAGACGGAGATCACTCTCCACCAAAAAACCCTCAAATAATCGCCCAGGTAGCCACCGGGCAAATAAGGCAACACATAAGAAAGTTACATTGATACCAGACAGTCGTGTGACTTCTAACAAGAACTTGAAAAGGAGATCGGTGAACGGACAACCTAACAAGATAAAATCAGCGCGAGGGATTTCTGAAGTGGAAAGTTTATCGGAGAGAACGAGCAAGCTCATTGCAGGTGTTGAAGGAGAAACTGGCAAGTCCTCAAAGGGAACTCGGTGCACTGTACCCCCTGGATTTGCAAGTAAGGTGGATTTTATGTTTCATGCAGTTTATTACTGAGTGCAGCGCATTAGCGTCGTTAGATCGCCCACTATGTGCTCATGAATACGGCTGTTAAAACAGCAGTTGCTAGCTTGTTACATGTAAGCTGGCTAACAGTTGGCGAATTACGTTGAACGTTAGCTAGCTAACGTTGTTTTCTATCAAGCTGGCTAACTTGTTAGCTAATATTAAACGCGGTAAGAATTTTGTTAAGCTATTGTCAGCTAGCTAATAATGAGTCGAAGAGCCCGAGAATCATAGTACTGGACTACTCCCTTATCATGGCTTAACTGCAATCCCATAGCTTTATCCAGAAAACAGTCCCACTCGGGGCAGTCTGTTCTGTTATTTTGTCAATCTGTCCAAGACTTGGTATATCACAAAACAAAATGCATGACTGACTGCCTATGTTTAGGAGCCATTAAGATGTTTTTGCAGATTGATACTATCAACTGATTAGAGTTCATTTCCATTGCAGATATTGATAGACATTCTAATGATTCAGCCCTCCACCTGAAACCCAACTGCCTTGTTGGTTCTCAAAGGCCCAACAGAAGAGCAGTTAAAATATCCTGCTGCACTCTGTGTGGAGACAAGTACACTCCCCCTCGGAGGAAAACATTGGTCCATAAATCAAAGAATATTAGGACAGGGCCCGAAAGACCCAAGAAGAGGTTTTATAGGAGGAAAACAAACACAAGCATCATTAAGGCCCCTAAGAAGCTGGTAATATGGATAGGGAAATATCCCAAGGTGAAGCTTTGTGACATAGCTAAAGTATGTGATCTGTCAGTGCAGGAATTTGGCTTTCATTTGCCTGACAAGTTCAAGACCCAATCAGTGCGTTGTTCCAAAAGAAGTTCTGGGACAAGAGCTCAGAAAGGGCCTAGTTGTCTAGAAACTGAAAAACATGAGTGTGAGAAATCTGGTCCGCTTGAGAAAAATGGGTCGTGTAACAGCTCTAAGTGTGGGATGAGTTACAGGCAGTCTAGGAGTCTGATTGAAGAGCCAATTGTCACAGCGATTCCCACCATTTGCTGTCCCATGCTAGAGGGCAGAGCAAATGAAACGCCTACCAACTGCTCTCCTTTTCTTTCACTAGGTAAGCGTGCAAGCAGGGGTGTGTGCGGGGCTGGCATGTTGGATAGACATGTTGAGGAAGACCCCGAAGCAGGAAGTGCCCATCTAGCAACAGAGAGGCGGGGTGCAAAGAGGATAAGGTTGGGGGATAATGTTAGCTATGGAAAGCTGCCCCCTATCCCAGAGATAAAATGCAATCATCTCCTGTCAGACGTTCACTCTAGGATGTCTAGATCGGCCTCTGGTGGTGTAGAAGAGAAAACGTCTGTGATGTCTATTGACAGGCAGTTTAGTCAAGACTCAGGTGCTGGTTCCAGCGACGCTTCAGATGCACCTGTGGAAACAAACCACTCGGCCAGGCAGGATGGAGGGCAGAGGAAAGAATGTGGAAAATGGGAAGCATCACATGAGCCATCTCACAATAGGCAGTCTACATTGATGCCAGAGGAGGATGAGGTCTCAGACAGTGACTCTGAAGAGCTGGATCTGTTCTCATGTCAAAGAGTAATGGTCTATTTGAAACGCCTGCATTTGTCTTGTGCGCGCACATACATGTCCTGGCCCTTCCCTAAAAGTGATCAGCGTGCTGAGTGTATTCTTGGTCCACAAGCAGAGCTTGTTGAAACATCAGAGCGAGACTCCAACGGCACACCGGTAAATAAACCTAGGGATGCATTGGCTGTATCAGCAAGAACCAGTGGTGTGCATTTGAATAAAGTCACAGAATCCAGTCCATGTACAAACCAGCAGGCCCAATCCAAGAGAGATGATGGAATAAGGGTGGAGGAGAGACATCTCCTTAATGAAGACCATGAGGGACAATGCCATATGATTGAGAAAGGCAAGGAAAACGTTACCCAGTTTTCAAGCAAGCAGTTTCATTTTCTCCCCCTTACACCTGAGGAGCAATTGGCACATTCTCCCCCAGTCAAAACTGTAGGGGCTGTACCAAGAAACAAACAAGAACCCACCTCCTCTGTAGGCAAAGACAGAAGTGAGACGAGCAGCCACGTCTCCATCGCTTCACCTGATCCACTCTCAACTCCCTCACCCCTGGGCCTCAGTGACTCCGACACAGCCACAGCTTCCTCTCCCATGCTATTCTCCACTACACCTGAGGCAAACTTTTCACCAAATCTATTCTCTTCATTTCTTTCACTTCGCAAAGAGACTGTGAGAACAATCACACCACCCACATCATCATCTTCCTTTTCACCCAAACAACTGGACGAGGCAAATGCGTCCTCTTTGCCTAACCTCTTCAATTATGATGAAAAAATGGACACTGCTTCAACAACATCTACAGCGTCTACTCTTTCATTCAATTCTTACTCTTCGCGGTCTTCGCTCCTCCTTCCCCAGAAAGAGCAAGAGAAGGTTAAAAAGCCACCAAAAGATGGGAAGAAGGCTGCTGATGGAGTTTTAGACAAGTGGAATCTTCCTTACAATCAAACATGCAGCCCACGAACTGAGCAGCAGCACTGGCTCGCCACCAGTGCTGGTGACCCCACATTTGTTGTTGAACAGGGTAGCTCTACATCTGAAAGCGTCACAGATACTGGGTCAGAGATGGATATGAATGTGAACCTACTTGAGCCACCTCTTTCTCCTATCACTTCACCACAAAGGCCCTCCATCACAAGCCTCCTCCTTCAAACGCAGTCTTACTCGGAGGAAGAGGACGACGATCCTGGTAAGAGTAATAAGTGTCGTAGGCAAAAAGCATTATCTACTAATCGTTCACAGCCTCCAGATACAGAGCCCCTCATTGTCTCGCTGTTTTCATCTGAGGATGATTATGACAGTGAAGAGTCTACGAAACGACATAACAAGCAAGAAGAGCGAGAGAGTACTCAAAGTAGTTCTGATACATTGTGTGGTGAATTACAACACCAAGTCCTAGAACCTAAAACAAAACCGTTCATTGCTACAGGTGTTCCAACCAACGCCCATTCACCACCTCCTGACAGCAATGACGATGGATGTGATGACGAGGGTCTGCCAAATGAGGAGGAGGAACCAAGTCCAACCAAAGCGGCATCACTCAGTAAGGGAGATGACGCTGGGCAAGTGGTTGTTTCACCTGGGGATCCGAAGGCCAGGCTATTGGATGAGTTTGCTGCGTATGAACAGGACATTCTGGTTTTGGAGGTGTTGCAGGATGACCCTGACCTGTTTGGAAACATTCCCAAAGAGAGTTTGTTGAATTTAGGCCCCAACAGAGGAGGAGTGGCAGCGAGCACCAGGACCATTGTAGAAATGAACACTTTGCCATCTGATAAAGGTCGACTCTCACTGGCAGCTAATAAAAGGTAAACTATCTTTGTTTCACACAGTGCTTGCTTTACAGTAATCCTTTTTGAGGGGTGGTGGGAGTCTTTTCATTCTGCTTTTTCTTTCAGCGCCGCTATTGCAGCCGAAACGTCTGGGATTCAGCCGGACCCTCGACCTGTCCATGTAAAAGGTATCTATCGCTGAAGTTTCGTGTGTCGGTAGTCACCTAAAGGCACCGCTGTTCACTTATATTTTGGCCTGTTGAAAGTTAGTTATTCATTGTGTGATCCATTTTGTAGAGGAGGACGGCAGGGACCGACCCTGGAGACCACAGTGTCTCAACTCATTAAAAGAAATCGATAGCCAGGTAAACTCAGACCCATCAATATGTATACTGATGATAGAAGTTGAAGCTTTGTAAAGAAAGTTCTTTAATATGACATGAGATATCTAAAGCTACTATTGTGCCTCTATACAGGTTCAACTTGACAGAAACAACAATATTGTAAAGGATAATGCCTCTGAAAGGTTTGCAGGTTTATATTACTTACCTGTTTGTAAGTTCTGTCCCAATTACTGTGAAATACTTTATTTCTATGAATGTAATTTTGTTGTTGTAGGTCCCAGGCCATCCAGACGCTTTACTCCTTGAAGAATACTTTCCCCCGACTTAGTCCTTTGAACTGGAGCATTGGTGACTTTCCATATTTTATACATGAGAACATTTACATGTTTGATAATGTTTTTGGTAAACCTGGTCTTTTAATGTGGTTGAAATTTATTCTGATCTCCTCAACAGGGCAACCGATAAAAGCAGACAGTACTGATCTTAGATGGCCGAGGAATAATGTGGTAAGTGTTTTACCCTTTGTCAACAGCATGTGCTAGTCTTAACATGACTGAAGTTTAACAACACAACAACAACAACAACAACACAAACTGTTGTAACTAGGTGACAACTCTGTTCAGTAGTGATATAAAAGTGAATAACTTTTTTGTGTGAATGAAGACAGTTTGTGTGTATTAAAAGGGGTATTAGAAATGTATCTAACGTTGTTTAGTTTGTTGATCCCAAGGGAAATTGTAACATTCATATTATTGTTTATCCCAAATGTTTTATATTAAAAATGATTTAATCCAAGTATTTGACAGGGTCAAAGCTGACTTTAGTTTGTTTTGCATTGTCACTTTTGTCCGTAGTATTGCAGGCTTTACTTCAGTGAAACCCTCTGCTGTACATTTAAATTCTGCCGCTATCTACATGTTGCTATTGATGAAAAGGTATGTTGGTAAGGGTGCAACATAGTGGGAATATTTGACACTGGAAAATGTCTAAGGGAATAATTGTTGATTAACGTACATTAAATGGAAAAACATCATTATTATTGTCTGCACAAGCTTTGTCAGGATTGAAATGTTTCCACACATTAGATAATGCATGTGGCATTGTTTTGTAAAGATGAGAAACAATCTAGTAAATAAACACAAGCTAGCAGACAGGGTTGAAAAGTAAATTTAATTAAATAACAAAAAAAGGTTCACCCCAAGTAATAAAATATGAACACCCTTGCTCTGACAGTGGCATAGTCTGTTGGCTCAATAGCACTGCATTGATGGAAGAGTGCCCTACACATGTTGAAAGGAGAGTGCGCAATGCATAATTATAAATCAGTAAATTATAATGGCTATACTTCTACTGAATTTCTGTTAAATAGTACGTAGTCAGAGGAATAGAGCACTGCACATTGAACACGGGGTCCAAGGTTGTAATTGATCGGGGTTCTCATTTAATGGTGATATATTAACCAAAACGTGGCTCAATTGTATGTACACACACGCATGGTTTATTTGAGGTGAAAGACCTCCTACTGGTAAACTGTTTTATTGTTGTTGATCCTCCTTAAAATTGAAAATCTAAGTCTGAGTGGTGTTTTTCTTTGTCTAGTTCTGTATGGACACTGTGAAGAGATTTATCACATCTCCAAACCCCATGTGTCTTCAGAGAGCAGGTATGAAATGGAAAAGAGTGGAGCTAACAATAATACCATTTGGCTTCAAGGTTGAATTGAATGGATGTTTTCTATATTGAAATGCGGTTTCTGGGTTGTAACGTGTGTTTTTTTATTTAATTGGACGTACAATAATAAAATGACCGGTTTTCTGTCTCTCACTTTCATTTTATGATATCAAATACATTTCAATCTCCCTCAAACAATGCTAGCCTTCTTGCTCCAATTGCAACTTGTTTTGACCCCACCACCTCTTCCTCCATCACCGTTGTCTCCAGCGGCCGTGTTTACGGCATACTACCAGAGCAACCCACCGGGAGGGTACTTTTCTCTGCCTTTACAGATGTCCCTGCTCAAATGCCTGCTCAAAGCTGGCCTCACCCTTGACACCATCTCTGTGCTAAACGCTAGTACAGCACATAGAGTTCTGGTAAGACCATCAGCCAGTTATTCTGCTGTGCTGTCAGTCAGCTTACTGATGGATATTTGTGCACCCTCTCATCTCCCTCTTCTAAATCAATCCCCTTTGGTCTTTCTCTAGCCGGGTCAGGAGTTTCTTCTAGCCCTTTTTGAGTATGTCAGAGAGAAAGGTCTTTTATCTCTAGTGCCTGAGCTGATGCAACTCACATCCAAAGTAAGAGCACAGACCTCTGCCCAGAGCAGCTGTATTGTACTGGTCACGACGTGGACTGCTGAGGTTTGAGCTGCTCTGTGTTTGTTTTCAGATGGTAGATGCTGGCCTCGTTCTGAGCATGGACTATGTTGAGCGAATGCTTAGTAGTCTAGAGGCCCATAATACACCTCAAAAAAACGCCTCCATCCTTTTTTCGGGTAGTCACACGTAAGTGGAGTCACAGGATTCAGACCACTTCAACATCTTGTCATCTCCTCTCATTTGGTTATGTGTGTGTTTTGGTTTGCATTTGGTTTGCATTTGGTGTTTGTTTACACAGGTCGCCCTGTTCCAGTACTCCTGAAGCCATTAACTTGACACATACAATCATGGAAGTGGAGGTTAGTGTCATCTTGTAATTTCTCCTTATTCTATAAATTTAATCAAAAAGTACAGCACAGCACTGAAACACGTTTACTTGCTTGCTTGCTTACAATCTATAAATGTTTTAGGTTGAATTGTTTTTCAAAAAGGGAAAAAATTTTGTGCATTGGATTCAGAGGATAGAGGATAGATTCAGAGGATCATACACATTTCCATTGCCTGCTATCCTGTCTGTTAGTGTTAGCCTGATTTTCAATGGTGGTAACAGGATAACTGCAAGTTTGCACAGTGTTAAATGTTTAAACATTGTGTAAAAAATGTGTGTATTAAAGCTTTGCAGCTTACTGTATAATTTTTGGTTTAGCCGTTTCATAATAAAGTGCTAAACCAAAAAGGAAAGAAAGGCATACTCTTTTCATATTCCCTGTACCTTACATATTTCTGTCCCCTTGAATCAAACGTGGTTTTGATGTTTCTTGGCGATCAGCTTTTAAGTGTCTGCTCTTATCATGCTGTTTAAAGCAGTTTTTAAAGGTTGTGGCTAAGGACAGAGAGTGGAAAAGGCGTGTTTTGGGTCTGAATGCATCTCTCTTTGTTCCTCAGCTGTGTGGCCAACATGAGGATTGGGTGAAGATGGGTATTGTCTTCAACTCAATCTGCAAATCCCATCGAAGTCCAAACGAAATCCAGCGTGTGAGTGGCTGCATTACCATTGCCCTTCTCTCAGAGACTAAAGACAGACTGGCACTGCCCTTTACCACTTTTGCTGAGACAGGTGAGCCTGTTAAAATACAGCTGTATATCTTCCATTTCATGTTTATATATGATACATTGTTATGTATGTCTGGTGATGGGGTAGTTCTGGTTATTGTGTTAATTTATTTTCTTTATCCCAGTGTGTCAGGAGGAGTTTGACAGTGACCTCATCAAGAGCTTCCTGGGCAGGATTGGAGTCTCTCTGATGTCCAGATACCACAAGACACAACAGTGGGCCAAAGTAATCTGTCCTCGTGTTCTTATGAGTCTCCAGAGTTGTGAATAACATGGTCTGTGATGGTTCAATGCATGTGGATGTGTTTGTAAATGCAGGGCCGGAGGTTGGTGGAGGTGCTCTCCAAGCTAAAGATCAACTTCTCCATCCTAAAGGGCCTGTTTGGTAACGAGGACAGTGCGTCGCGCTGTAGGCTGGTTACCATAGCTACAGAGCTCTTCCTCAGGAGTGGCAGTGTGGAGGGAGCACTCAACATCCTTCGAGGTAACGACTACGGACACATAGAATCTAGAGAAGTGGAATGTCACACACAGGAAATTGCAGGTCACCATACAGAATGTCCCTAAAGCTTCCACTCACAGTCCACTGAATGGTGTTGTCATGCGTGGTGGTGCAGGTAACGAGTGGTTTGTAAGCTCGTGCCAGTGGCCATGCGAAGTGGGAGACATAGAGGAGAGGACTCGTGTGTTGGTTAGGCTGGCTGAAAAGACCTCCCAGCGAGACTCCCTAGACGTTCTCACCAACCTGCCTGGACTCAAAGAACCAAGCGGTGAGGCTTGTCGGCACCTCCATGAATAATCAAATCATATCTTGTAGTAAAGCTAAAGAAAAGATTGATTGATTTAAATTACGTGCTAGCTCCTTGACGTAACATTGACCCCCTAGTTCAATGACCTGCTTGGCTGTAGCTATTGAGCAGTTCTGTTGGTATGGTCTGTACTTGTGTCCATTGAATGGGCACGTATGTTGGTGGGGCTGAGTAGACAGCTCTTGTTCTAATCTTGGTGTGTTTTTTTTATAGTGAACTGCAGGCTGACTAATAAAATACCTGAAAGGCTACTAAAAACCGGTTTGTTTCCTCAGACCATGTTGATGTATCCGTCTACTCTGATTTGTTTCAAACTCATCTACAAACCTGTGCTGAGAGAAATGCCCTCACCGTGGCCTCAGACACACTGGAGTTCATGCTGTCGAAAACACTTGCATTGGATCCCCCTCTCCTGCACACACTCCTCCAAAAACTTGGCAAACAAAATCTTTGGCTACGGGCACGGGAACTCTTCAAACGTAAGTGGCAGTGACTCTTTGTTGGGGAGGTTTAACTTGTTTTATTTGATCTGTAAGATTTGCAGATGCATTCTGAACTCATAAGGTAGAATAGAAAAATAAAGTATGGATAATTGTAATATTATCTTCATCTCAAATGATAAATATTACAGTTACATATATATGATATCTGAATGCCTGATATTTCAGGGTGTCCTCTGGAAATTATTATTGCTATCTGTTTCACTGAAGACTGACACCCGAGATATTTTGTGTGTACATGTTGTAGGTGCCCTCGTGGCGGGTTACTACTGTGGCATATCAGCTCCCCCCATGTCCCTAGCCCTGACTGTCCCCTGCGTTCTGGGAGAGATTGAGCTAGCTCTGTCCTATGAGATGTTCATTACCGTCAACGCCTGCGCCATACTCGACATCACTCAGACGCCATGTCTTAGCATCACACTCAAGAGGTTAGTGTTTAGGGTTGTACTTGCACAATGACTGGGCACCGAATCAGAACCGCCTTAATTTGCCTAGATTCATAAATATGGAATTTGATTTCATGTGGCAGGCCACTACACAACACAATTATGTCTAAGCAAACACCAATATACAATGAATATACATGTTAGTGATTTGTGTTAAACCCTGGAGTTTGGAAGTGATTACAGAGGTAATAAATGTATAGAAATATAACTGACACGTTTGCGTATATGGATATGTGTAACATGTTTCCACTTCCCTCTCCAGGACTCTAGACTGTGAGAGCAAGTACCTGTCGTCGGGCAGTTGCCTTCTTTCAGCAGCAGTCATACCCAACCCTAAACTAACTGTCCACTACAGATCAGTCAACCCTTCTCAGGAGCAGGTATTCACACTGGACACGGTTTCAGCACGGCGCTGGCTGAGGCACAACCACTCCTGGGCCAAGGAGGTGTGGACACACTGCTCATACAATAGCACTGCTTCCTCTCTATAGTACCTCTCTAATCCAATCCTGGAGGAACAACTTAGATGCTGTAATGTCATGGTGCCATGGGAATTACAGGAATGTTTGAAATCAGGAAAAAACTATTCGTACTCTGCTGTACATTTTGAAAGACCAGCCAGATAAGCTGCAGTGACTGTAGCTTGCAGCATACAGATGGTGCATTCTCTTCACACGATCAATGTTCTAAAACAAAATTGACATTAGGAATTTAAAACATTTAAGTTCTTTGCGCAAAACTGTGTGGATTTATATTCTTGATTTTGTTTCAAGCGAATGTTGAATGGATAATGAAAAGTGCATTTAAAAGGACAAGCTAAAGATTTTGGAAATCCTATCTCATTTAACGCTTGCCGTGATTTAAGTAGCCCATCTGATCAGTTGTTAGTCTACTGCCTGGTGAAGTAACAGGGAAGCCTTTTGAAAAAACAAACAAATATTCTTGACATAAATTGATATTAAAGTCTTGCCTAATGTTAATTAAAAAAATTTACCAGAAATTCTTTACCTTATCCTTTTAAGACCGTTTTGGGTTTTAGTTTTGACTGTTTCTTAATTTCAAGTTCTGATTTATTTGCTCGATCTTAACACTGCTTTGTATTTCAGAGAAACTTTGTGTGTGTGTTTATTTGTTAAATATATATAAAAAAATGTGTTGAACAAGTTATTTTTCTTTGAGCATGTACATTTGCACAAAACAAACGGATTGGCTCTTTCTGTGCATTTTACTGTATTATGCTTATCTGTGATTTACTCTGTTCAAGTCTTTTGCCTGTTCCAGAGCAGAAGTGCACTTGTGTAGGATGTTTTGTAAAAACGTATTGTTCTACTAGAACAAGAGTGACAACCAATCTTTTGAGGAGGGTTGATTTAGTTTGGGTCTGTTTTGTATTACTTTGCAAAAGTAAAAAATAAACAATTGCTGGTTTTCTTGAGTTGCTTGCCTTACCCATCAATTTCCACCAGAGGGAGTGGCTTCTTGAGCATTATTTACATATTGAGAGCAATTAGGGCTGTGTTTGGCTTTTGAGAAGGTATAATCGTTTTATATATTAAACCAGGTTTAATACTAACAGTACAAAGACCATAGCCTTTTTGTGTGTATATAACTTACAATATATATGCATTATTGGGGAAGCTACTTCGAAAGCACAGCTTGGCAAGCCATCGTTTCACACTGGAAGAAGTTGAACAGCAGCAAAGTTGCCTATGGAGAAATCTTGTTAGATTAGATTAACTAAATCTACTTCGAAAATGTGATGAAACTACTAGTTTAATTAGATGTGCAATACTGGCATGTACAGTGGTCAGGAGGAAAGAAAAAGGGGGCGGGGCTGGTCATTTACAGTAGAGATGGTCAAATACAAAGAAAACAATCATTCCTTTCTTTCAATGCCCCAAAATTGTGTCTAGTTTCAATAGTGAACTACACTAAAATAGCTCAAAAAGTAATTTAACTACATGAATCACTATGCCAATATTAATGTAGTTGAACCAAAAAGCTACTACAAAATCTAGTTCAACCTAAAGTTTAATTACCTGACGTTTACTACTCCCCAACGCTGTATATGTTAAGCCTCTTTACCTTAAGCACACTATAACAGCATTGGAGGCTGTATAGCATGCCTCGGATTTAATTATCATAAATAGCCCTACTGCACCAGGAGGCAAGACGGTGAAATAAAACTGATACGTTCACATGTTGTCAACACATGACTTCCCTTCAAGTTTGAAATTCCGTTCACTGAAACTTCCTTCTATACTATTGTTTATCCCTGACATTGTCAATTGATACAAAACCCTGGGCCTGTTTGAATAATTATAGGAGAGATCAACATAAGGCCAGCAGCAGACTGTGTTTGTGTCAGTTAGGGATAGTGGAAATATGTAGCAGTCCAGCTGCTGAACAAATCACGTTTTACTCTCTCCCAAACCCTGTTTTCCATTCTTCTGACCTCATGAAAATGAACCATTTATGTTTAGGCAGGTGTACGAGTAAGCAAACACCCTGCTTATTCACATGCTACAATTCAGCCTCTGTTGTGACCACATAGCTCATATTCTTAGATTTTCTTTTCAGATAATAAATTGTAATACTGCGCCTGTAAAGGTGGTGGTTAATAATAAAAAAAGGAAACTGAAAAGGCTTTGGCTGCAGAACAATAAAGAATGCTAGCATTCAACGCTGCATCATGGTCATAGTACAGATTGAATGAGGCGATTGGCGCAATCAGCCTACATGATAACTTCGTAAGCGGGCAGACCTCTAACTCTTAATTTCACTTGTGGCAAGTGGGAGATGGACCCAGTGGAACTCTAGAATGTGAAAATGGTGGATTGCAGTCTGTAAAGACAGTTATTTTTTCTAATCGAGCCTGGCTATCTACATCATCATCTCTATCCTTCCCTCACAATCAGAAGAGAACAGTGAGCGCAACCAACCCCCTTCTCTGCTCTCCCCTCCTCCCATCTACCCACTGCTCCCTCCCCTACATTGCTCCTTCTCTAGGGCGGAAACGTGTGTCCATTTTTCTCAGTTGGAGACGAGCGGCTGGAGGATCAGCCCCCAAATCAAGCGCCCACAAGATCGGACCCGCTTAGGGCACACAGATCTAGGTTTATATTTATATTACGGTGGAAAACGTAACACAGGGCCTTTAAACAGACAGATCGTTCTAATTAGGGTGGTTCGCTTGGTGGGCACTCTTCACACGCTTCACACGCTCGTACCTCGCTCGGAGCCTCCACAGAGACGCGTGGAAAAGCACAGTGCATTCCTCCGCGCGGAGAGAGAAGGGAGAGAAAAGGAAACTGGCTGCTGTATTAACCGAGGACTGGTGAACATCTACGTATGCACTCGTACTGATAGAAGCGTAGTCGGTGCTTTGTTTATTTAGTTCATATAAAAGTAGCGATTTTGTACAAACAAGACAGACGCTACCGCAAGCAATGAGATCTCGTCGCTTGTGAGCAAACGCTTCGATGAATAATTTAAGGTCTTCTGAACTGAGCATAGTGGTACAGCCTACCACCAATCTTTGCGTCTGACGCCGCTGAACGAGCCCCGATGGTTGACTAAAGAAAGACGACAACGTAGGACTGAACTATTTACGTTTTTCGTTACTCTTCACCCGTTTTGTATCTGCAGTCCTGTAGTCATGGTTAATCTCTGGGGGAAGAGAGAAAGAAACTCGCGAGGAATCTTGTGTCACTTTAGTTGCAGGAATCTACTATGAACTCGTCTCACAATACCAACAAACGCATCTGTTGTAAAGAGGTCCCCGCTCTATTGGACATAATCACACATGTATGCTTTCTGTGTGTATTCGAAAAAACGAATTTGCCTCTTTTACAACAAGCCTTAGCCTTCATTTGCATCTAAGTCATAGATGATAACTTGATAGCCAATTGTCTCATACATTCAAAAAGTTAGATCACTTTTAAAATTATTATAGTAAGTGTTGTTTGTATCTTCAATTCTAAAGTGGACCATATTTTGCTATCAAAGCAACAAAACGTATCTACCTCAAACACCAGTTTATTTTCCACATAAAACAAGGGGCAATCATTGTGTCCCAAATGAATACCTCAACATCAGTGCAGTGCATGTTTTAGATTGAGCTGGATTCCAGTCCTTGCAGATGGCTTCCTTTCCAGATTCAGACCTGCAGACCTGCCCTCTCTGCAAAGAGCTGTGTGGCTCCTCAGCTCCCATTTCCTCCAACTCTTCTACCTCGTCCTCTTCGTCCCATACCTCATCATCCTCTGGCTCCACCTCCAGGAGATTGCATGTTCTACCCTGCCTCCATGCCTTCTGCAGGCAGTGCCTGGAGGGCCAGCGGAGCCCGGGGGACCCACTGAAGCTCCGATGCCCCACCTGCGACCAGAAGGTCTCCATTTCCGAGGCAGGGGTGGACTCCCTCCCGTCCTCCAACTTCCTGTTCAGCAACCTGCTGGATGTGGTGGTCAGCTCCGAGGAGCAGATCCTTAATAAGAACAGCCTTCACCGCGGAGGAGGAGGAGGAGGCTCAGGCTTCCACCACACGCATGGAGGCCTGCTGCGACCACACCGCCTGGGAGAGTCCCAGTGCAGCTCCTGTGACGAGGAGAACCCAGCCAGCTCCCACTGCCTGGACTGCCAGGAGTACCTCTGCGAAAACTGTGTGCGGGCCCACCAGCGGGTGAGGCTGACCAAGGACCACTTCATCGAGCAGCTGGGGGAGACCCTCCACCTAGGGGTCCGGGGCAATGCCAACAGCAACTCCAGCCAGCCGGGGGTGTCCGTGTCCCTGGCCCAGTCACTCCAGAACAACTTTGCCCTGCTCTCCCTTTTCCAGGACCGCATGAGCTTTTGCCAGCACCACGACAACGAGGTGAGTTTAGAGCAGTGGATACAAGTGTAAATATTAAGACAGTACACTCACAAACACACGCATAATATACTGTGTGGGTTATGTAATGAAACATCACATAATGGGCTTTGGGGTTTCCCTCTGTAATGTTCACACGCAAGCACACAAGTGTTTTCCTGCTGTATCTATTAGCGTAGTCTCTACAGCTGGTCTGCAGGCAACCCTCTGCTGCAGGTGGACCTCTGAGGCTGGCACCATGCACACTCGGCACTTTACCCACACTGTGAAATGTCCCCCCCCCCCCCCCTCTCTCTAAAAAAGGACAACATTGCATGGATATAAAAAAGTGTGCATGGGTTGTAGTATTAGCTGGTTTTGAGATGGCAGCAAATCCCATTCTCTGGTCCCCTAAACGATGTTGGTGGTCCTAATACCATTATGTGCAGACTCTTGCTCTGCATGCAGCGTAATAGGATTAGGTGTGTAGTATGGAACCTTACTATAGACCATATGGCCTTAAGTTCAAAGGGATCTGAGTGGCTCTTCACCTAGTTCCCTGGAGACCGCCAGGCACGTGTGCTGAGCTGGATTTACACACACACACACACACACACACACACACACACACACACACACACACACACACACACACACACACACACACAGAGAAGCTGGTTAATCTGTACCACACCAGCCAGAGCACAGTGAGGCCCTACCAGCAACTGCACACATCTCATGGACTGTCCCAGAGTCCATGTGTGTGGAGGAGACATTATGGAGCTTTATTTTGTCTATAGTATGGGGGAGCTTGGCTCAAAGAAGACCACAGAAACGTCCTAGTCAATATGATCCAAATGCATAAATCACTCTATTCTGCTTGTAACATCCATTGTTACAACCCTAGGCTGTGCAAATTAGTCAGAATACACTTGCTTTCGTTGCTTTTTTTTTTTGAATGCTTTAGTCTTTATAGTTTGTTTTGCCGATGTACCTTCAACTTCCTATGTAACCAACCTAAGTGCACGCATGGTAAAAAGTTCCATTGTTTAATACCAAAATGGCAGCAGTCTGAAGGAGTGACTCACCTTTTTTTTGTAACCATGTTGACTCACACAAACCAATAAAGGTTTAACATCCATAAGGGATTGTGGATGTGTATGCAGACACAGAAACCTTATATCATTCATTCTATGAATCCCTAACAAAAAAAAAACACCTTTTTTTTGGTTAGGGATCATTTTACCCCCCTCCCCATATTTAACCATTGCCAGGAAAGGGTAGGGCTCATTTTCCAGTAAGAGCTCTGCCTCCCAGTCATGCCTCACTCCCTCACTATGGTACTGCCCTTGGGGAGAGAATGACACAAGAGAAGGCTAGTCATTCGCTACCTGGCCATGAAAGGTAATTGTCCGGTGACTGTGTGGAGGAGCAGCAATTACATACACACACAGAGGAGTCATGTCGCCATCGTGTTGGTGTCCTTTCCTCCTCACATGCCTTTATTCCTAGTGTGAGTTTGTGTTCTCTACTTATGCTTGGCCCCTCCCACTGGAAAAGTAGGGGTGCTAGGAATTCCTGTTGACCTATTTCCCCCGTCTTTGCTCCTCCTGGTTGTTGGTCGTCTTCCACACCAATTACTTATTGAGTTGCCTCAGCATTGTGAGTTTGGGATTAGGGGCCCTCGACCAGATGCTGATTTCATCTATCGTATCAGTGACATCGCTGGTTCCTGGAGATTTGCTGTGACCAATGCGCTACTTTCTTCGTCAATGGCAAAACATCCATAAAACCTACATACAACACATGCATGTTTAGTATTTGTTAATATGTTACACATACTGCTTGTGTGATTCTAAAGAGTTGTGTTTGAGCTGGGCTCACCACTGTGCAAATGGTAGATATGTAAATCTTTTGAAGAGCTCTTCAAAGCAACAACGGTTGAATGCTGCTGCTGTAGCCCTGCTCAAGCAGAGAGCACACGTTACTGTCCTTAGATTTATCTCTCATTTAATGGAAAAGTATTACTTGTGGTAGTCCAAAATGGGCCATCGACTGGGACCTGAAGCAACCACCATGGTGTGTTTAGGGGTAGCTAGGAATTGTTGAGAAAAGTGAGAAATCGCAAGTCAAAATATGATCGACGGGTTACTTTAAAGTGGACTGGTGCACATGCAGGCGTCCCAGGTGGATCTTCTGGTTGGGCCAAATGCAAACTCACTCACACAGGCACTCGCATGCACAGGGGTGTGTGGAGATGGTTAGGATTTGGGGCGGAGAGGTAAAGCCAGAAAAGTAGAATGTATGAAGGACACTAGGGAATGCTGTTCCAGCCTCTGGATCCAGTTCCTCCCAGACACATTCCTGTTGGTGCCAGGAAAGCAGCAAGCACACGCACGCAAACACTACCCAAAAAGTAATCTTAACGCTTAATAACACACGGTAATCTGCATTCTATATTAGCCCCACATCGCAAAGTAAAATGTTTAGTTTTAGCTGCAGTGTGAAGTTCTGGCACCTCAAAACCAAACACTGGATTTAATACAGCTGTGTAAAGGATACGAACATATATCCCCCACGGCATCAGTTCATAGCTTTATTAGAAAAATAAATCTTTTTTTTCTATGGCAAAAATGGGAACTATTTGTGTATCTATTGGCATAGGTTTTATCCTGTATGGTGTAAGCGGAATCCAAGCAACTGATTTCCCATCAGATACACATTCCATTACATGGATTTGTGGAGAAAGAAATTCCGATATGGCTTTTACAGCTGACCCATCGGAACAGAGTGAAGACATCAACTGAGTAAAGCGTGTCATTTCCTTTGAATCATGTCATTGTGGACAGATTGCTTTGGTGGGGGGCTTTTCTGTTGTAAAATAACCCAATCTGGGTAGAAAAGGGGGTTGGCTCCACATTGATAAGGATGTGTAGCCTGTGTTTTTGAGGACAAGCAAGAGCATCTGTGTACATGTGCTGCCCAAATGTCAGTTCTCCTTCATCTGGTTTCTTCATGGTGTGCACAATGTGTGGCCTCATGCTGTGTGTGCAGTCCAAACGGAAAATTGGATTACATCAAACAACGCCTTTCATGCTGTGATGTCACCTCTACGCCCCACCCACTAAAAAAAGTATTCACAGGTAGGGTGAACGTTCCTAGTAAGGCCATGTACCATATAAGCCAACTTGCAACTTAGAGAAAAATATAAGAAATACCTTTTTTTATATGATGTTTCTTCCAATGAAGCTGCTTGTTATATAAATACACTTTTTATTATAAGTCAATCAGATTTGTCTATATTGAAGATAATGTGAGACATGTGCCTGCTGATCCCAGAAGAAGTTGCAAAAGAACTTTGGTGATTTTGGTACCCTCAGAAGAAAACATTATTTGCATATTTCTACTCCTGTTTTTGGTAAGTATTCATTTGTCATCAAATATTAAGTGATTCATGTTTTTAATAAGACATATGTTAGAATATTACTTCAATTAGAAATATTGCTTCTTTTGAAATTAAAATATGGGTTTTAGCATGCTGACAAACTGACCACATGCTGCATCACTACAGTAGCTGCATGGTATGGTTTGTTGCAATGCCATTAAGCATGTATAGTTAAAATTTTTTGTACGCAGTTTAGATTATTATACTGTTAATTAGATCATAAATGTGTATGTTTATCTTTTTATATTTTTTTATAATTTAGTTATTCTTAATAAATAGACATTTTCCCTGGTGGGCTTAAGGGGGGTGCTAGCAGAAGATATTACATTGTCTGGTGTGGATGTAAATGACTGAAGCTAACTACTTTTCAGCATGATCAATTTATAATTTACATGGTATGTTAGTGCACCGACCGTATATAGATTTATTTCATATAGTATTTTTTTTTTCATTTAATTTGCGGATAATAAAATATTCTGTATTTTAAGAATAAATTCACTGATGCTCCCTGTAAGCCCACCTGCTCCCAATAAGACCACTTGAGTGTTTCAATGGGGATTTTCTCCCTTTTAACATTAGAACCATTTTTCTCCCTACTTTTGACCTCACCTAGTGAATCAGCTCCATAATTGAGATATTAACACCCATATTTAGATATCAGTGATATTCCATAGGTCAATTAATTCTGGGTAGACCTATATTCTATCTGAACAATAACAGTAATGTTTTATTCTTTACTTTTCAGATAAGAAAGAACTACAGTTCATGCCCACACATAACAGAATCAGAAGGGACCCGGAGCATTATATGTGTGCAGTCATGAAGTTATTGAAAATCTGTACAAAAACAAGATGAAAGCCATCAAAGACATTTTAGCATGAAACTGGCAAGCAAAGACAACTACAACGTGGACAAAAAATAGAAATAACGTAATTGTGATTAACATTTGAAAACCAAATAAAGTTATTGTTTAATTGTAAATCTTGAAATTAACTAATTTACTGTCCTTAGAACATGAGTATTGAACCTGCAAACTGGTTTTATTTCAGACAGTCTGCAATCTTAATTAAAACATCTGTACTTTCAACCAGCTGGCTGGACTAGAAATGTTGGGCAACGGTTTTCAACTGAAAATAGCACACAGTACTGTAGTGATGTAGACAAAACCTACCGTTTGCTTAGTGTAATTATTTTCCCTAACCATCGCGAAGAACAAATGCTAAATGCTCGGGGTCACAGCATATCGCTAGCACGATCAACTACTATACTCCAATTTTGGGCATCTCTTCCTGATTTAGTGACGCACTTCCTTGTGCCATAAAGCAATTTGTCACAGTTTTGCTGCAGATCCTGCACGGTGGCAGACAAAATTTGTGGTAATTATTGAGACTTCAAGAATACTGATCTGAACCGCGATTTCTTTCAGTCTCCCATAGACATTACAATGTGCTATCAGGAAAAATGTATGGACAATATGTTAATATACATTTTTTTTTTTCCTTCAGTAGCTTTAAGAGTAATTTCCACTATAATTTTGTTTGTAAATTGTTTTGGCTACACGTCAAAGAGGCTTTTCCTGCATTAACAACACAGCAAAAAGGCTGGTCTCACGAATGCCATTTACAGGCTATAGGATAGGAGTGGAGACAAAATTAAAATGGCTGTAGAGAGCTAAGAGATTACAGATTTGAATAGAACAAGTTTGTTTTATGATTTTTAAATATTTATCAACAAATCAAATATCAAAGTGGGCTTATTTGAAACACCCATGGACTTAAAGGGTACGTTATTAAGCCCATGCCGGACTATTTTGACAAATTAAACAATAAAAACATTAGGAATAGGTATAAATGAATTATTGACACTTCAATGGAGAGATTAGAATTATTTTAACTAAAATGGTTTCACTAATGTTGGGGCAGTATAAATGAAACATTTCTGCAAAGCGGATTTTGTGGGCTTAATAGGGACGTTAACCCTATACGATACAAGGTTGCAGGGTTGTAAAAGAACGTTTTTTTTTTCTTCAATGATATGATAATTCTGTTAAGTCACCTCACATTATACCACTGTCTCCATGACAACTTGCTCTATTATTGACAAAGGAGCGAGCCGCCCTGCACGTAGGCACACTCACAGCCCCGGTGTGCGGCTCCCCCACTGGTGCTTTTTATAGCCAGGGGTCAGAGATTAAGGGTGAGAGGTCACTGGGGAAGTCTGAGGTGGGGTGGGGCAGAGTACCATGCACACACACAAAGAAACAAACCCCCCTAAACTGCATTATAAGGCATGAGAGTGTGAGATGGCTGTTCAGATAGTCCTAGGCAGCCAAGTAAACAGTAGCAAAGCCACCAAAATAGAAATATTACAGACTTTCGGTTTTGATAGTAAAATTATTTCCCACTATTGAGAGAGTTATGCCAAGGTATATGAACACACCATAGAAATCCCACACAAAGCCCCTAAGCACCTCCTATTGTATAAATATTATGGCGTTATTCTAGTGTGTTGTTCCTCATTGCCTTGGTTAGAAGCAGTGAACCACGCTGTTGAGAAGGAAACCTGACCCAGAGCAGAGGCCAAATCTAGGCCAAAGGAATTCCAGTAACTTCAGTTTATACCTCCTTGGGTTCGCTCTCTACTACACAGACAAAAGAGCCAACACACATCTGGTATCTACTCGGTTCATCTCTGCCTGTCTTATCACAGCTCTCTGAACTCCGATGTCGACAACTGTTTTTTTGCTTGAATGTCAGTGTATGGTGCAGATCAATGTTGAAATGTTTTTCAATTTCTCTTTGCATCTTTTGATCTTAGGCTGCAATCCCAAAGTGTGTGTGTGGGTGTGTGGCTGTTACCATGCGGCCAGCAGAGTTAGATTATATGAAGTTGGACTTCCAGGGTTTAATGTGCAACATGTGCCCAATAATTAGGGTGCCCCTATGTTTCCTGTGTGAGTTGTGTGTGTGTGTGTGTGTGTGTGTGTGTGTGTGTGTGTGCCTTGTGGAGAGAAGGGGTATCTCTCTGTGTGCGCATGTTTTTGTTCTTGACTTTCCCTGAAAGTGGCAGAGCAGCTTTGATGTTCATCTGGTGGCTTTAGGCTGTATAAGTTAATAGATGGTGAGGAAAGGATTTTGTGATGTTAGCCATCGTTTCATCTGACAGCCTGCCTATCCCTGCCTATCATCGATCATTGAGGATCAAACGACATACAACCACTACCGCCCTCTTTAAGGACATTTTTATTAAAGCCTGCTTGGTTGAATGATGCAGAATTGCAATGTTTTGGAGCCGAGGGCACCACCTGTATGTTTGCGTGGTCGTGGTTCTTGTTGTGTGTTTGATTTATCCACTTGTGAAAGTGTCAACTCGCTTGTGTAAGCAATGCATTTCCTTCCGAGGCTCGTGGTATTCCGGCTGCCACGCTGTCATGTGAGCCATTTGTGGACTGACTGAGTGTGAGTGCGAGTGTGAGTGTGTGACAGAGAGTACTGTATATGCCACTACAGTAACTGGCTCTCTCAGGCACTGTAGCCTTACTGTGGGGGTTTATGCACCAAAGTGTTCAGGAGAGCCGTGTTGTTCACTCCATGACCGGTTCTGTCATTTCGTTTCATTCTGCCCCTTTATCTTGCCTCTGCCCAGACATTCCACTTTCTTTCTTTTTCCTTCTCTTTTTTTTTCCCCCTCGTCTTTTCTTTTTCTCCTCCACTTCCCGCTGTATGACCCAGCCCCCCCTCCCCCATACATGCTCATATGCACACAGACTCCTTGTCCCATGCTTGCTCCGTAAAGAGGCCAGCTGACTGTGTTTTGTTTTCCTTCCCCGCTGCTAGGATCAGCCAATGAGATTGCTCAGCAGGGGCACCCGCCCCTTTGGTAGTGTCTGGCTGAGTTTCAAAACATCAGCAGGCGTGTCCATGTGCGAGTGTGTTTGTGTGTGGCAACCGGCCAACAGGGGTTGCCGTAAGCGTAGGCGGGCCGGAAGGAAGGAAGGAAGGAAGGGAGGGGGGGGGGGGGGGGGGCAGGGGGGGGGAGGTAAGGAGCGTTAAAGGGAAGGAGTAGTGAAGAAAATGTTTTGCAAAGACCAGGAGAGCGAAGTGCAGAAGGAGATGTAGGTGGCGGAAGGTGCTAGTAAGAGGGTGGCCCACAATCAACACTTAGAGATGGACAGATGGTGTGCTGGGATTGGAGCTGGAGCCGGCTGGGTGGGTGTATGGGGATTGGGTGTCTCATAGATTATACGGCCTAGACATTCTTGGCTGGCTTTAGCTTTGGCCCTGCCACGCTCATATTTTCTGACTGGAATACCCCCCCCCCCCCCCCCCCAACCCCCATTTTATCCCCCCCTCTCTTTCTCTCCCTCCTTCCACCTCTCTCTCCTTTATGCCTTGTCTGTACAAAGTTGGATAGAGGGAGTTTTCTGGTGGGCAGAGCTACGTTGGAGGCTGCCTGGTGTCTCTCTCCGTCTGCCCCTAAAACGGTTAACCCTCTGGCCCCACGGGCAGCAACG
This sequence comes from Galaxias olidus, assembly GCA_026901105.3. Lineage (NCBI taxonomy): Eukaryota > Metazoa > Chordata > Actinopteri > Galaxiiformes > Galaxiidae > Galaxias > Galaxias olidus. The sequence goes on from JAPMUY010004162.1 coordinate 64,973, forward strand.
TCCTGTCAGTTAATGGGGGACTGTCAGAGTCTGACCACACACAGCTGAGCATTAAAGGTGCACGCCTCCATTAGGGGACGCTGACGTTGCTGCTCAACCACTCCTTTCTAAAGGACACAAGACACGCCATATAGCAACATTATCTATATGCGTGAAGGAGGGGGTGGGGAAGGGTTGGGTGATACCTTATCCTCCCGACACCTGCCTCTGAGTGACGTGTTAGAATGGGGTGTGTGCGCGCAGGGCGTTTCTGTCAGAGGATCCTCAGTCTGCCTGGCAACTCAATGTCATGCAGTCGGTTTTATGACCTCGTTCCTGTGCGAGACGGGATCCTCTGCTGTGGAAGAAAAACCCCCCGGCTTATTGTTTCTCTCTAGCTGCGCTCTGCTTGTGGAGTGGCCGCAGTGAGTCGGTCAGAAAGCGTCACGGCAGGGCCTTTTTGTTTTGACAGGGCCTTTTGTTAACTTTGGGGATTTGAGTAAACCACTCGCATCGGGGCCAACAGGAACAAACATTTTCAGCCTTCAGGCACCAGGCTGGCGAACCAGACGCCCGTCGCCAACGTTTCCATTTTGTGTGTTTTAGTTTGTCTCAGTGTTTGTCTGCAGGTTTCCAACCTTTCCTGTTTCCATGTTTGTTGAGGGGAAGCGAAAACAAAAGTCATAGTGTGTGTGAATGCGGTTCGTATTTAGGTTACCTTGGTTGTAATAAAAAAACTCAAATACACAAGCGATACGTCAGTGGAGTTGATACTAGCTGCTACCCTTTAGGCTCTTGGAGACAGGATGGGTCCCTGAGAATGAGGCTTTTCATTGAGGTTTGTTCAGAGCGGCAGTAGCCACCGGCACCCGTGTGTGATGTTGCTGGCCCCTGCCTGGTCCCCTCCCCCACCCAAGCCTGGGGGGTGTTAGCAGGGAACGAGAAAGAGATGGGGGTTGGAAGGGAGGCCAGGGCTCGGGGGTGGGGGGTGGTAATCAGTGGCCTGTCCCTCAGTGACCATGAGAGAGATGGCCTCTTCACAACTGATCTATTCCAATCAGCAGAATGGACACACGAAGAGCCATGGCCAGCGTGTGCTAGCATGTAGCATTGTTGCACAGCTCAGACAGCGCTTTGCTAACAAGAACGGTGTCCCTAGTGTAGATATGAATAAGTAATCGCACTTTGATGTGTGTGAGTAATAAACCAAAGGTGATTGTGTGTGTGTGTGTGTGTGTGTGTGTGTGCGTGCTTGTATGAAGTGCTAGTAAAAGAGGGGGTCCAGGCGGAGGGAGTACTAACGTCCGGTGCACTAATGAAATACAATAACTCACTTCCCTGTGCAGTGGAGGGCAGCCTCACAGGTTTTTATGGCTGTTTGTGCCATATTGAATCCATCCCTCGACCTAGAAGCCAATAGTCCCTGCACACACGTGCACACATGCACACACACTTAGTCCCCACGTGTAAGCCATGTTGTGAAAGGTGGTGTTGTGGGAGTGTATTCCGTCTGTGGATTCTTTCCCTAAAAGCCACCTCTTTCACAATAGTTGGTAAGGAATTTACAACCCCTGTTACCGTGATGGCACACCTATGGCGCCTGTTTAACTTGTTTTCCGTGTGTGTGTGTGTGTGTGTGTGTGTGTGTGTGTGTGTGTGTGTGTGTGTGTGTGTGTGTGTGTGTGTGTGTGTGTGTGTGTGTGTGTGTGTGTGTGTGTGAGAGAGAGAGCTTGTGAGCATACATGCCTGAAAGTGGTCTATTCTTGGAGGCAATGTGGACTGATATTGAATGTCAGTGATTGTCATATGCATGTGTGTGAATGGTGTGGGATCTCTTCTCAGAAGCAATCTGTGTTTTGTGTGTGTGTGTTTGAAAAGCCTGCACATGTGCAATGTATTCTGGCAAGTTGTAAGCGATGATGGTGTGTGTGTGTGTGTGTGTGTGCCTGAGAGTGGTCTATTCTTGGAGGCTATGTGGACTGGTATTGAATGTCAGTGATTGTCATATGCATGTGTGTGAATGGTGTGGGATCTTTTCTCAAAAGCAATCCGTGTTTCGTGTGTGTGTGTGTGTGTGTGTTTGAAAAGCCTGCACATGTGTGTGGCAAAGTTTCAGAACACTGGACCGGCAACCTTAAAATGTACCGTTTGATAAATGAATCGTGCATCGTAATTTACTGCATTAATTGTCATTCACTCATTACTCAGTTTGACAAATGATGTTAATGAATACAGATACTTTTTTTTATACATAGCAAATACATATGACGTTAAGCTAAATGATGTATCGCTATGTTTTTTATTATTGAAAAGCCCTCCAGAAGTCGTGATCTCGATTCTGTTCTGAATAGAGAATCCCCTTTTGGCAGACACGCTGGAAAAAGAAATTTCAATCTTTGCAAATTTGTCCCAGTCAGGGTACACGTCATTGAATTCCCTTATGAGGATCTTGCAAGCAGTTGTTGAAGTGTAATCCACAGAGTGCTGTTACTGGTACTGCATCTTGACGTGTGCTTTGGCCGTAGACAATCGGTGGCACAGGGCTGGCATCTTCTCTCTTCATTTGGCCACGTTGGTCCAGTAAGTGATTAATGGAAGGTAAAACCTGTAACTCTGCAGGCTTTTAAAGTTCGTTCTATTCACAAAATTAAGCCACGTTTTAATTTACCCCTTTTAGCAGGGTAATCAGGTGGGATTTAGGATGACGTCAAAGCAGGTCAATAAATCCACGTAATTTTCAGGGAAGTAATAAGATGCTGAATGTATTGCCGCCTAGTTTCTTTGAATGCTTAGATTGTATTCTCGTCTGACTTGGTCTGGACTTTATACCTGAAGAAGTCATTTTTGCATCCCTTATGGAAATGTTTCTCCTCTTTCAGTTTGTTAAATGAAGCAGTGCATGATGTATGCACGATTATTAGGTTTTACGGTTGCCAAGTTTACGTCCTCTTTTAGAAAGATCAGATTGACCTCGTCATGACAGCCATCAGACGTTGTGTGGATCAGCGCCATGAATGGGTTTGTCTGGATTCATTTTAGAATCTCCTCCAGGCCTATCTGCTGCGATGTGGTTGGCATGTCCACATCATCGTTTCTTGTGGGTTTTTTAAAGACATTGCTGATTGATATTTGACATGGTGGTAGGTGCATGCTAGTTGAATTAACATTTGTACATTAGTCAAGCATGAACATGAGCACTGGGCCATTATCTTCCAGTGCAGCATGTCCACCTATTAACATGTGAATTATATATGACTTTCAAGTCTGAGCACGATGAGTATTGCCATCAATGAATAAAATTGATTATTTTTGCAATGTATAATTTTGTTCTCCTGGACAATTTGTCCAATGACTGTTTAATTAATCGTCCTTGTTTTGTTTTTCTTGGCCAAAGGCCGGCAATTGGCAGCTGACGGAATGTTTGGTGTAAAGTATTAATCGACAATCTCTGTGAATGGGGTTCTCACCCCATCTGACCCCATCTCTCATTCTGTAACCGGGGAAGCCTAATATCCTGTGTTTATCAATAATATTGACTCCATTCCTTGAGGCCAGGGTGTTAGTAATCCACAAGAACCCCCAGTCATGTTTGTGTGTTTCCCTACGACTTTAGAGGCAGAGGGCAGTTTATCTATGGGACGTCTTCAAGCGTACATCATTGAATAAAAAAAAAATGAAACCAACCAGACTTCAGGTTATTTATTTTTTACAAGGTTTTAGAAGGGCATAGAAAAGAGGCCGGTCAAAATCTGTTCAACTGTTGAGGGTGGAGCTCCTCATCCATTCTCTCATCTCATCCCTGGCCTCCACATCCTCCACCACCACCACCCTTACCCAGCTGCATTCTATACTTCTGCTGTCCCCTCCCCTTGGAATTTGGGAGAAGTTCCTGGGGGATGGTAGGAAGGGGGTTTAGGGGAGGGTCTGAGTGACAGTGGAGTAGGAGAGAGGACTGAATAGGAAAGATCTAAAAGGTAAAGAGACGGCCACAGAGGGCGAAATGAAACAAAGAGGCAGGATATGACAGGAGGAGGAGGAGGGGAATTGTGTGTGTGTGTGTGTGTGTGTGTCATTAGATTATGCTATCCCCCCAGGGAGCAGCCATTATTGATGGATTGATTGGTGGCCCCTCCCCCTCCACTCAGCTCTCCTCCCATTTGAGGACATTGATCCTGTGTTTCACTGGGAGGGGAAGGGAAGGCCACGGCATATTTAATTAGCCGCCCATTGCAGACAATTACCAATAAGAAGGAGGTTTCAACAGATCTAGGGTTTCAGTTGTCTGCTGTGACAACTCCATCAAAAAGTGAAGGGTCAACCATATCTATTCACATATTATTATTATTGTATGGCATGGTGACCGTAGGCTTACCATAAAAACAGCTAAAATGACAGTTCTATGCATGTTATTCACCTGGGGCACCACTCCCCAAATTCTGTAAATATGTGTCCCTCCATGTATAAAAGGATGTTATTTTGATCAATCATAGCGCATGAGCCGTTTCTCTATCCAACTCCGTCTGTTACGCCCTTGCACTCCAAACCTCTGGCTCGGTTTAGTTTCCAATGTGACGGCGTCGTGTCTCTCCCTGTGTCCTCTAGGTGTTCCTGTTCTTCTGCGAGACGTGCTCGGTGCCCATCTGCAGAGAGTGCAGCGTCGGCCGCCACATCGGCCACAGCTTCATCTACCTGCAGGACGCCGTGCAGGACTGCCGAGCCATAACCCTTCAGCTGCTGGCAGACGCACAGCAGGGACGACAAGCCGTACAGGTGAGAACAGGATGGAGGTCTGTGTGTGCAGGCCAGAGACAGAGACAGAGATATTTCTCATTTTTCAAATGCCCCTCCTCCCGCACAAACATTGTTTTGTTTTTTTCATCTCCTGAGCGAGGAAGTCAAGTATCTGCACTAAACGCAACAGAGACCGCAATTAGAGCAGATGGAATTGGAGGTGTGTGAGTCGTTAAAGCTATCGGCCTTACAGAAACCTGGGGTGAGAGGTGGCCAGCTGGCCCAGGGAGGGGGTGGGTCACACAGAGTGAGGTCTGGAGAAGGGCAGGGCCAGAGGTCAAAGGGGAGGATGGGGGAAGGGAGAGGGGAGGAGGTATTCAAAGGATTTCTGGGAAAGGGAAGGGTCTCCCCTGTTTTAGCATTAGAAGAAAAATCATGCCAATCAACTTTCAAATTTGTTACCGGGGCTCGAGAACAGATTGTTCTGTTTTATATTAGATTTTAAGGTTTGTTCTGAGGAGAACTACTTTTTAACGTTTCCATTTTTTTGTTCCTCTTTCAACATAACGGTTCGGAACCGGTCAGAACAAAAGTAAAGCCAGTTAAAAATGTTTCTTTCAAACATATTAGTATTCATCACAATATTTTAACCAACCCTGCTTAAAAAGCATTATAATTACTGTTACATTTGTTGGCATGAATAGAAATGATGGTGGCACATAAAATCTGTCCTTTTTGAAAATTGTGTTCAATTCCATTTGCCTACGTCAAAGTAATACTTTCAAATTACATTTTAACAAGATCCTGAAATGGCAAATGGCTTTAAAAATACAACCGCGTAGGCTAAGAACTGTATAGGTAGTTAGATTCAACAAAGCCTACGAAATACGTATGCTACATAAAGTTGTTAAACATACAGAGCACGAAACCTTATTCATTATTGAACAACGTCAGTTACATGCTCGTATTCAAATTCGTGAATAGACCTAAATGAATGCTCAGTGATCGCCTTTGTTTAATCACAAGAAAGTTGCCTTAGACTTTAAATTTAGAATTCAAATGAAAGCAATGACAAAACACTTTTTAACCCTGTCCAAATGTAGCGTCTTTATATGCTTAATCACCGTTGTAAATTTTCCAGGCATAATTGACTTTTGTCTATGTGATGATGATGGTTCAGTATTATTAAGCGCAGGCTACGCCTAGATGGACGGCCGAGAGATGTTCTTGGCGCCCAAAATGTAGCAAAGGTGTTTAAATGCCAGTGCCAGAGTGCATTGCATTGGCAAAGTGCTATATATTTTAAAATTGGAAGCATAAATAAAAAAAATTTAATTAAAAAGAACAATATTAACCAGTTACGTTGGTTTGAAATGAAGGTTTGTGTCCCGGAACAGTGAAAGATGATACGTTTCTGATTCGGTTTTTGTTCAACGTTTTTTGGTTTGTTTCCGGTTTTCGTTTCTTTTCTCTGAACCGGATTCAAGCCCTTTTAGTTACATTAAAGGACTCCTGCCTTGCACTATACCCTTTGTGATACTATCACACACACACACACACACACACTAGCTCACAGACACACTCACTCACACACGTCCAACATCTTAATTTACATGATTGTAGAGTAGTGTAGGCTTCCAAAGCCCCCCTTTAACTCCAGCTGTGCGCGATACAAAGATGGCTTTGTCTGTGAAGAGGAGGAGGAAGGGAGATGAGTGAGTAAAGTGGGGTGAAGGAAGGGGATGGTCACACTGACAAAAGCATGCATTGCATTATCCATTCTCTCTGTCCATATTGTCCTCCGCATTGTCCAGCATGTGTGGTCTGTTTGTGGTGCTTCTTTGCAACTTCACATGTTTTACTTTGGTCGGTCGAGAAGACGGAACCTTACCCTGCAACACTTGCCGTCAGATAAGGTCAACGTACCAAGTCACCACTGGCCTCACTGTCGCCTCCTCCGTGTTATTCCCAGGTGTGAGAAATGGGTATACAGTGCGTGACTGAGATGGTAGGACCACTTACCATCTGCTGGTGGGCTGGTGTGTGATGGGGATCTCCTAGGGCAGATGCTAACCTGGTTATTGACCTGCTCCTTCAACCGTGTGTGTGTGTGTGTGTGTGTGTGTGTGTGTGTTCGTTCACACGTTCATTTCGTCCCACACCGCCTTCTGAGTGAACACTGATGCCAGGGAGCATGTAAAAGAACACACACATTAACACACTTCTAGCAACAAGGGGAAGACAATTTCCAATTATCTTTCGTCGGTCCGACCGTGAACTTGTGACCTGCTGGATGGCTCAAGCTGCCTAACCCTGCGGCCTGATTGGTCATTTTGGTCCCTTTGTGTTCCAAGCTGCTGCGCTCGTGACTCTTCGGGGGAAACATTTCTTCTCCCCTTCCTACCCTCCCCATGTTGCTCATTCTTAACCTAGCTCAGTACTGGCACACTCCCTCACTCACTGGAGCTTTCACTCGCTGTCTCACACACTCTCCCTCTTTTAGTGTAGATAACATGAAACCACACCCTAGCTCAGCTCTCCTCTCACGCGCTGACGTTTTTTTTTATCACGTAGCCATTTTCAGCTGACCATTTCACTGCCTGCCTTAAATAGCATAGAGGGAGAGAAAAGGGCCCTGCTGCCAGGCTTTGTTCCCCCTAGTGGGTGAGTCTTTACTAAAGACTCTTTAGGCACAGGTCAGAGGTCATAACCTGTGTCGGTTTAGGTGACCTTTGCACACCCAGTCCTAGAGTCACAAGGAGCCTTTCTCCCCTTCCCCTTAGTCCCCTAAGATCCAGCTCAATTGATGACCCCCCAGAATGACAGAGCAAGGGGACTGATACAAACTGGGAGACTTGCAAAAAGAATGGGGGAGTAAAAGAAAACCGGAGGGGGGGGGGTGAATTTTGTAAAATAAGTTTTTTTATTTCAGTTTTCCCCCTTGTTCCATGTCCAGCCAGATGTTTTTTTAAACACGACTCAATTGAACAATAGTTCATCCACATCGTACAATGTGTTGTGGTGTATGTTGTGTTTTGATCACGGAGGTAGTTCACTCTATCCATGCAGCCTCACGTCGGGCTCAAGTTCATCCAGTCCATAGCCATCTCCCCCAGCGCCAAAGACGGAACAGGAGGATGCATCCTAAATGGGAAATGGAATGGCCATTCAGCTGTGTGAAGTAGCTTGCTATTTCTGACCCCTATTTCCCACTTCCTCCTGTGGCTTGGCGTAGGAAAGGAGCAGGTGATAACGGAGTGGGTCTCTGACCGCCCACTCACAGGGCAGGGGGAGGGGGGGCTCTAAAACTATCAAACATTAATTTATATTGATTTTCACCCTCTGAATGTTTTCTGTCATCTTTAGTATTGACATTTACCATCAATGAAGTCCAGCGCTGACCAAAGTCCCGCGCTAAAACAAAATGCCATTCTAATTTTGGAGGATGAACCGCCCGAGTTGTTCTGTTTCTCCTCCTCAGTCTCAAAGTGAGTATGTTGTGTAACGTTGAAACCTGTCCTCCTCTTCCTAGCTGAGTATGGAGAAGGCCCAGGCAATGGCGGAGCAGGTGGAGATCAAGGCCAAGGTGGTGCAGACGGAGGTGAAGGCCATCGTGCTCCGACACAGGAAAGCCCTGGAGGAGAGGGAGTGTGAACTGCTGTGGAAAGTAAGCTCGCCTTTTGTTTGTTTTCTTTCGTCTTTCTCTTTTCCTATCGACTTATTGATTCCAACCCTTCCCCCACTCGCGTGACGTATTTCTGTGGCTGCTTATCTTTACCAGGTGTTAGTTAGCCAGAAGGACCGGTTGAGCTACTTGTTTCACGGAAATGTTTACTTTAAATGGTTTGCTCTTTTTTTCTTTCTTCTTTGCATAGACGAGCACTTGTGTGCATATATAGTGTTAACAGGGTGGAGTGTATGGGGCATGGTGTGTTGTTTTGACACATTTTATCTCATGACCAAGCACCTTGAGACTGACCGAGGTCATCAGGTCAAGCCGTTATTCAACCGTAACTTTATGCAGAGAAAGGCTCGCGAAGACGTTACTGTTCGGAGAAGGTCTTCAGATGAAGTTAAACGTAGCCTTGAAAGCAAATGTACGCTCACCTCAAAGCAAAAGGTAGGAGGATTGTACCAAATCACAAAACGCTTTTAACGGTTAAAAAAAAATCTCCAAATATTACTTAAATCGAGCCATGCCGTAAAAAAGCAGCCCTGTTGATAGCAGTGCACAAACAATAGAAGTGACCTAATTGGTGGTGTTGGGAAGGATAAAAGTCACACCAAAAGGTAGAGTGTAGGAGCAGGTAAATGGTGCTAAAACAAGCAGTCTTCCAGAGCCATCAGCCAGGCCACATATTTAGAATGACCCATATGTATGTTGCTTAACGCTGGGAGGTTAAGCCAAGCAGACCCTCACCAGTCTACCATTTATGAAATCCCTTACTTTCATTCCTCCTCTTTAACCGGGCTCTCTGAAGTCATGAGAAAAATGTTCTTCGTCTCCCTGCCTCAGATCTGACCTTGTGACTGTGTGCTTACACCCGTGTGTGTGCGTGTGTGCACCATGGACTTGGTTTGTGGGAGAGAGACTGAAAAGAGAGGTCAAAGGGGCACCGGAGGTTGACTCTTACCTGTGTACTTTTTTTATTGCCCCCATATAGAACTACCGAACCCACACTTCACTCCCGAGCTGACTTGGCTCTTCAATAAATTACAGGCAGCCGTTACCCTACCAACCTGTCCACCCCCCACCCCAACACCCCTCCGTCCACGCTCTTTGAAATGCATACCATTTTGTCATTGGTCTGGGGGACGGCCATTCTCCTTTGTCCTCGGTGTGGTCATAAAATGTAACTGTAGCCCCACAGATGCAAATTGCAGGGCTGCTTACACTAAGGGTTAACAAAGCCTGTCTCTCTTTTAGGATTCCTTTGTCTCACATTCAAGGGTGCCCTAAAAGCACCATAAAAGGTTGTATGTAGTACAGAGGGGAGGGAAGGTTGTTTGGGGGGGGGGGTTGTAAATTTGACCCCGACCTCTATCAGGTCCTCCCCCAGATGAATGCTCTTTTTCGTATCGGCGTGCTCTCACTGCCTTCTCACCATAAGGCCTCTGGCGTACTGGGCCAATCGGCAAGACTCTTTGGGTCCCTGAAAGAAGACCGAAGAAAAGGACTCTCTTCAGCTGAATGCCCTGATACTCTGGAAGAAGACACTAGCAAGCCGTAGGAGATCAATGAAAGAAACATTTTGTTTTTAGACAATAACTGCAGATTGGAAGCGACACTATACTATGAAGTGAGACAAAGTGTGATATGCTGTTTATTGTTGATTATTAATACGTCCCACTTTACCAGCTTTTTTGGGATAAGATTTGCTAATTCATGATATTTGTTGCTCTTTATGCCAATCCAGAGTGTATATGAACTAAATTGATTGACAATTATCTTTATTAATTATAATTATTTATTCTTTCACCTATAATTAAAGTAATCTGTTCAGCCCTCCTCCTTCCGTGCCTTACCTCGGTTAACCTTCCTTTCTCTGTCTCGCCCTCTTTCCCTCTGCCTCAGGTGGAGAAGATCCGCCAGGTGAAGGCCAAGTCCCTGTACCTCCAGGTGGAGAAGCTCCACCAGAACCTGACCAAGCTGGACAGCACCATCGTGGCCGTGAGCCAGGTGCTGGACGAGGGCCACCACCTGGACGTGCTGCTGGCCCGCGAGCGCATGCTCACCCAGATCCACGAGCTCAAAGCCCTGAGGGGGCTCCTCCAGCCACAGGAGGACGACCGCTTCATGTTCACCCCTTCAGACCAGGTAGGACGAGAGCCACGGGACCTCCACCGCCCTCGACACCTTCAGACAACAGGACCACCTGAATGAGTCAAACTCTCCGCCACACACACGGAATTTAGGCTTGTGGAGCGTAATGAGGATGAGCTAGGAGATTTAAATGACTCAATATCATCTCCTGAAACTCAATTTATGACTAACATGATTTACATAATGATTATAAGGTATTCAAATTGTGGTTCTATGAATAAATCCTCTTCAACGTTGTTTTCCTGCAGGCCCTCTACATCGCCATTCAGTCCATGGGCCTTGTCAGCAGCGGAGCCTTTGCCCCCGTAACCAAGGCCCACGGCGAGGGCCTTAAAACCGCCCTCCGAGGCAAACCCGCCTCCTTCACCGTGATTGGCTTTGACCACGACGGAGAGCCACGCCTCTCGGGTGGGGACGCCGTCTCCGCGGTCGTCGTAGGGGTTGCCAACGGCAACCTGTCGACCGTGGAGGTGACGGACCACCAGAACGGCTCCTACACGGTCAGCTACCTGCCCAAGAGTGAGGGCGAGCACCTGGTGTCGGTGCTGGTGTGCAACCAGCACATCCAAGGCAGCCCCTTTAAGATGCTGGTGAAGTCCGGGCGGAGCTATGGAGCCCTGGGATCCCCCGTGTCGGCGTTCGGGGGCGAGGGGGAGAGCGACGGGCAGCTGTGTCGCCCCTGGGGGATCAGCGTGGACAAGGAGGGCTACGTGGTGGTGGCTGACCGCAGTAACAACCGCGTGCAGGTAGGGCCTCTAGCATCACGTTCTGCTCATAAACACATACACACATATATATATATATATATATATATATATACATACATACATACATACATACATACATACATACATACATACATACATACATACATACATACATACATACATACATACATACATACATACATACATACACACACACATATATATATATATATATATATATATATATATATATATATATATATATATATATATATATATATATATATATATATATGGTATATATATATATACACACACACACACACACGTTCTTAGGTAGAGGCTAGGTAAGCCCAGAAAGCTTTGTTTTCTAAATATTGATTATGTATTTCTCGGTCCAGATCTTCAAGCCCTGTGGTGCCTTCCACCATAAGTTTGGTACCCTGGGTTCTCGTCCTGGTCAGTTTGACCGGCCAGCAGGGGTGGCGTGTGATAGCCAGCGGCGCATCATCGTGGCTGACAAGGACAATCACCGCGTGCAGGTCCGCTGATTCTCTACTGTGTTAACACGTCCATTCTCTCATATCCATATTACACTTCTTTATACAGCGATGACTTTGGCTCAAGTTGGTACTGTTTAATTAAAGTTCACTAATTCCATTGCTGTTAAACTGTGTTGAACATGAGGCCTCCGTATGACTTCTGCTTTGTTGTGCCCGTTAGGTGTTTACCTTTGAAGGCCAGTTCCTCATCAAGTTTGGGGAAAAGGGCACCAAGAACGGCCAGTTTAACTACCCGTGGGACGTAGCCGTCAACTCTGAAGGCAAGATCCTGGTCTCGGACACCAGGAACCACCGTGTGCAGCTCTTTGGTCCAGACGGCTCCTTCCTCAACAAGTATGGCTTTGAAGGGGCGCTGTGGAAACACTTTGACTCTCCCCGGGGAGTGGCCTTCAACCACGAGGACCACCTGGTGGTGACCGACTTCAACAACCACCGCCTGCTGGTTATCCGGCCGGATTGCCAGTCGGCCCGTTTCCTGGGCTCCGAGGGCACGGGCAACGGGCAGTTCCTCCGGCCCCAGGGCGTGGCTGTGGACCAGGAGAACCGCATCATCGTGGCCGACTCCCGCAATCATCGCATCCAGGTGTTTGAGCCCAACGGAAACTTCTTATGCAAATTTGGCACGCAGGGGAGTGGCTTTGGACAGATGGACCGCCCCTCTGGGGTGGCAGTGACTCCTGAGGGGGTCATCGTGGTCGTCGACTTCGGAAATAACCGCATCCTCAAGTTCTGAAGAGTTCTCTGTCTCTCTTTTTTTCCCATTCTCTCGCTCCATTTGCCTTTCTGTATCTTGTTTGGGGAAGGAAAAGGGGGGAGAATAAATCAACAGACAAAGGGGGAGGAGAATTTAAAGGGAGGTTTTTGAGCAGAAAGGAGCACATGTAGGTGAAGGTGAAAGATGTTAATGTTCTACACGTATGTTTTCTATGACTAAATTTGATATGTGTGGTATGTATGACAATGGGGACCACTAGGTAGATTGATAATCAGTAGACAAAAGATAGCAATTATTTTCTAGCTTTTCTGTTCTAAAACCTCTTTGTAAACTCTCCTCAAGTCGCCATCTCAGGGAATTACTCACTTTTCTTGATATATTGTAACTTCTGCTCCACACCTACCTCATTTAGCTCTTTATGAATGTACTCATTGTCATTGAGCAGAGATTTAGTCCGTGAAGTTTTACGAAGAAGAAAAGAAAAAGTCTACCTCAATACTTTTTTTTATTTAAGAGAGACAATAGACTCTTCAGGTGATATTTGCACAGGAATAAGTTAATTCTTGCTGTGAAGTTGGAGTTAAAATGAATGTTGCTGAGACAGTACTCAGATCGCTGTAGAGGCTGCATGATACGTTCTGATGAGAATGCCTAGCTGAAGAAGAAGCTAGTGCTCTGTAGAGTCATTTTATGTTTTAGGCTAGTTAGTTGAACTTGCATTGTTGTTTTGCGTCAACTCCCGTGTCTGTGGGTTTATTGGGTATGTACTTTCCTGACAGACAGGCAGTGTAAAAAAAGAGTTATTTAAATGATGCCAAACGGATAGAATGAAAAGTTAGCTCAGGTTAAGGTTGGAAACGGAGAGTATGATCGCATTTGTGGTTGTTCAGATTACTTTTAGCTTTACCGGATGCTTGAGCTTTGTTGAGTTTGGCTTTGTTCATATGTGATTTCAGTTCAGTACTGCAGGGTAAAATCCCTGCAACCCTCCAAAGAGTCTATTTTATAGGCATAACTATTTAAGATTGAAACCAAGATGACTTTGCATTGGGTAACAAGCTGAAGGTTCATCATCCAACCCAAGGCAAAAAGCTCAAACAAAAAAACACATAAGTGGAAATTTGAATGCTTGAATAAAATTTGTTTTATGCAAAAGGGAAGACTTACCAAAGGGTTAAAATAATAAAATAATCGAAGTGGATCAGTCAGTGATCTCAGCATTGGGGATTTAATCAATATAATCGTTATAAAAGAACACCCCTACTCAGTGAGGTTGAAAAGAAGCTCAAGAGTAGACACCTGATTGGCTGCTCAGAAGACGTGTCGCATCGAAGGCTGACCGGAGCAATCCTTTGGGTGAGGGTTGTGGTTGAAGCCAGTCTCCTTAGCTCTTGGGGCATAGGATTTAATCCAAACCCTTTGCAAGGGCTGTGATGTCAATGCAGAGCCCCGCCTATTTATTAAGATGTGAGTACAGGAGAGGAATGTGTGCATGCAGATCAATCTTGTAAAGATGTATGTCCAGCTAGTGGACTCAACCAAAGGTAGAATTTCTGCAAGTGTAGGCTTGGCTTGTTTGAAAGAACCACAAGTCCCGTTAAGACACTTTGTTATATAATCATTAATATTGTAAAGTGTTAAACTCCCAAATCTCATCAAAGTTGTGTTGAAAGCACTCTCAATACCATGCATACCATTTGGGAGAAGCAAGAACTGTTTTGGTGTCATTGGACATGCACAAATACTGTCACATCTTGCTTGGACATGACTGTGAGCCGACTAGCGTTGTTTATGGCCCTGAAGGGAGACCATTTAGTCCCACAATGAAAATATCCTATTAGAGAAAAAGAGTGTAGATCTCACACCACCAAAGAGTAACATTGTCTCCCCTTGGCCTTTTCGGTCTCAGCGCATAGTCATATTTTCATCCATAAATGCGAGATTTATTGTAGCATTGACTGTGCTAACAAACTTCACTCTGCTCACAATAGCGTCTCAGTGAGTACCAGCAGAGCTATTTAATTACCGTTGAGTGGTCGTATAGATTCTCACTCTGTCTAGTTGGTGGATTTAGGGGTTTTGAATCCCTAACTCACCAATCTGCACTGATTGCCACAGAAAATACTAGACTATTCAGGTTTTGTGAAGACAACTTCTTACTCTAGCCAGGAATTATTGGACCTATGAATGACTCATTGACTGAGCATCTTACCTCAGAGGGAAGAGCTAGTCGGCACATATACAGGACTCAGATCGTTTTTTTCCTCATCTATCATTTACCTCAAATAATGAAATACCTCACTCATGTACCTCAACTTTGAAATACCTCAAGTATCTCATGCACCCACTTTACCTCCAAAATATTTCTAATACCTCAAGCTGCAACTGTCTCGTATATCTCGTATACTATTTAATTCAGTTTTCTGTACCTTTTAGGAACCCACAGAATATGTACCTCATACGTTGAATACCTCATGTTACATGAACCTTACTTGTTGGACCAAAGATCATATTCATGGCGGCTTTGTTTTCTTTTTAAATCTAAAATCCATCTTGTATCCTTGTGCAGAATTCCTTTGTGGAAGCTGCCGTAAATTGTTTGGTAAAGTATGCCTTTTTTCCTCATCAACAAACCAAACAGGTCAGATATTATTGTGCCAAAAATATATCTGAGAGTTTTGTGCCAAACAGGGTTGGCATTTGGGCCATACTGTCATAGACAACTAACTTCAGTGGACCGTTATATCATGTTTAAGTGTTAAGCAAATCAAAGCTGATGAGAATACATCTTTGTGCTTTGATTGGATGCACTTACTAAAGAGGGCTGGTCCCATTTTTCTGTACCTCGATATGCTGATAATGGAGAATTCCACTATTCCTTTGTTGCCGCTTGCAAGGTATCGAGGGAGTAATCTCTTTTAAAGAGTTATGGATTCCATCAGTATTTTTTGAACACATTCAAATGACCTCATATTTCAGCACAATTTACCGTTAGCCTGCTCTACTGAAAGGACCATGGGAGTGTAGATTAAGATAAGTCATGGTGTTTGTTGATAGTAATTTAGCGAGATGTGTTTGTACCCAGAACTTTTTGACGAATGCAAAACTATGGTTTAAAGAAACACATGGAGGGATTGTGATGTCTAATAGGCTACAGGACAACCAGCCTGTCATTGATGTTCGCACGTTTAGAGCAAGCACGTTTGAGTCCACAGACCTGACTGCTTTAAACCCAACACCCAGCTTCACCAGTATGATCCATCTTTGTGTTTCAGTATTATTCTAGACAAATGTTTAATACCTCAATCTTTTCGAAAATAAAGTCGCAGAATTCTATCTTTAAGATCCTTAGGTTTTCACTCTTAAAGAGCAAAAACTTTTTATTTTAAACTTTATTTTTCTTCATTTGTTGCATGCTTTAAAAGGTCCTTGTAGTATAAGACATCTCTTAAATAGGTGTTAAAAACTCAGATGGGATGGATTGCTGGATTTTGGGATGGCTTTTATTACAATTGTATACCAAAAGATGTGTATGTGTGTTAGGATTGCGTTGGGTGGAATTTACCTTTGACCTTTGCGATTGTATTTCCTTTTTCAAGAGGCACTGCAGAGCCCAATCAGTGCTCAACCAGTCATTTATGGATTCCTGGGATGGGAGCATAACTCTACCTGCCATAGTAGAGATCTACCATATCCTGTGTATCTCCTTCCCTTAATGTTTAATTTCCACTGAAACACTCCTAGAATTGATGGTCTGTTGACCGACGCTCAAAATAAGCAAATAATACTTCCTCTTCTCAATCAGTATGCACACTTGTCTGGATTTACATAACAGACTTCCTATGATCCCACTGTCATGAGAAGATAAACTAGTTTATTCAGGTAGTAGGATAGTCATTTCCCAAGCTTCCAGGAAGCATAGTGGTGGCTGCTGAATATTTGACTGGTTGGGTGAACTGTTTTTATTGGCCACTGTGATGATCTCCACCATTTTGTTTCTGGCCTTTAGTGGCTTTAGAGAAAAAAGTGGAACTGCACCAGATGACCTGTGCAAGGTCGTAGACCGCTTTTAATGATTGTATAATCTTTGCAGAAAATAAAATGATGGAAAATAAAAAATAAAAAAAAGAAGAAACTCAGGTAGCTCACAGCAGCTCTGCGCTGCAGGTGTTTCAGTGAAACGTGTCCCCTAGTGATGATGTAGTGAATCTTTGTTATGACCTCTTTCAGTAATAGTCTGATTATTTTCCCTCTCTGTAGGTGTCTGTTTTTCATACTATAAAAACACATTTATTTCTAGATCTGGAGTAAGTAGAAAAGAAAAACTACTTTGAATTAATTTACCCATATTATGATCTAGCTTCTTTTAACTTTCTTTATTAAATACTAAAGTACAAATACTCCCAGCCACATGATGCTTGTTTACCCTTTTGGAATGTATTTTTTTGAAGGAAAGGGTCGACAGGGGTTTTGTTGATTCTCACACTTGATTGCCTCTAGCGATAGTTTGCAGAACCAAGACTCAATAGAAGAAATAGACAAACACCTTGTTTAGTCAGGTTGATTTTATGTCAACTTCTACAGAAACCAGAAAGTGTTTAAACATGTAATATATAGTCATGGTTAACATTATAGTGTCATTCAAGACGCCAAAGAAATAGCTTAGTTTGTCTGACATTAAGTCTTTGATTTGTCCACCATTTCGACGGCAACAGATTGTGTGTATTTTTGTGTGTGTTTGTGCACTGCATCTGTGTTGTTGAACAGAAATTCAGTGAACGTATCCTCATAGTCCAAGAGTCCGGGCGACGCAGTGTGGCCAGCTAAGTTTAGATGAGTGCTACTGGTGCGTCCACTCTCATGCTACTGTGTGTATGTATGTATGTATGTATGTGTGTGTGTGTGTGTGTGTGTGTGTGTGTATTTGTGTCTGTTTCTTTGTCACACCCTTCCTCCCCCCTTACACACACAGTACTGAGTGGAAGTGCAGATGTCAGGTCTTCAGTCTAAATACGGCAAAGGAGACTATAATATATTGGCCACCTGCTCTCGTCTCTGTCTTCTATGGACTTTAAACATTTCCTATGCAGTTTCTTTTTGTTTACAGTTAAATAAACTTGTATTTCTTTGATCATTGACTTTCTGCCTCATTTCTGACGAGTCCACTTACTACTTGTCCAGACCACTTTATGAAAAGGCTGACCATAGTGGTTCCACGTTTGATTCATATGTTGATGTCAGCATGACTGTAGTGGGGTACTTCTATCTCTCTGTCTTTTTTACGGCCCAAGGCCAGAACGAAAGAGCCATTCAATTAGTTTCCAAAGCGGCAATTGACCTTTTTATATCCTTTTACTGTTCTCTGCTAAAGATGCTTTTGGCTATATCTGGATCAATAATTTAAAACATTAGGGAGGAGCAAGGACATTACTAGTAATGGCAGGGTATGTCAGAGTGTGCGAGAAAGACGGGGGGGAAAGTAATCATAATTTGGGGGAAACAATATCACAGTTTTTCAACGGATGTGCTGCCACTTCAGGATGGTCCCTGTATTTGCCACATCCTCGCTACTCATTACTCCACCTTGTGGTAAAAAAATAAATAAAAAGGTTATATCAGATATTTACAGGGCTTTTTTTTTTACAATCACTTCGGCACTAAGCCCAGAACCTTGCTCACATTTTTAAAAACCTCAGAACATTCAAAACCGTCACCACTTGTAACACAGGCTTTGGTGTTTTCAAAATCTTGCAATTTACATTTTTCTTTGAAGAAATCTTGCAACTTCAGAAGCATTGGTTCAAATCATTAATTATGATGAGATACCATTGGGACATTAGTTTGGATCACCCACACACAACATACCAATAGTTTCACTGTTCAGTTGTTGGGTCAATCCTATGATCTTAAAGTATTAACATGTTTCGACATGGTTCTAAATGCATTTCTGTAAATTGAATAGAGAGAAACAGTGGAATAGTTGAACATCATTTTAAATGTCTTTACTGTATGAAATAAAATCACAAACTTAGGTCAAAACATATGTAAGTACAGCTGGTGTCAAACAAAAAGAAAATATTCCAACTGACTGTCTTAAATCTCTACCACGTCCTTTCACGCCAACTCTTAGGGGAGACCCTTGGCCACCTCTCAGAAGGGGAAAGGCCATGCCTTTCACCACCACCACCACCTCCTCAACCTCCTCTTCTTCTCACTGTGTGACCTCTATTGTGACCTGCATAGCCGGCCGGCTCCACATGGTTGGTATGTTGTTGCACATGAATACTAATCTTTTTATATCTGATCTAAACATGGAACATTGTTTAGACTGTATGGTGTAATCATTGATAGTTTGAAGCATTGTGTGAAGAGAGTGAATTGCATTTTGAAATAGTGATATGATGTTTTGTTGTGTCATTTTGAACTGTTGATTTTTGTTTCATGAACCAATTACCTTATATTTGTGTGTATTGTATTCAAGCGCAAAAAAAAAAAAAGTGTATTTTGATGAGTTTTGTGTTTAAAAATTACCACAAGGTTTTGTTATTAGTCAGTCAAATTGACTGTTAAAAACCGTAACAACTATTGAAAGAGACTTAATTTATATTTGGTGGACTCGCCTAACGTCAGGCACCATGTTGTATACAAATATTTTAAAAGTGATTGGTATCAAAGAGAGAGAATCCTTTATATTATAAATAAGACAGCTACATCTGGCTAGCACCTTGCACCTTGTTTCAGCACATTGGCATACTGCAGGGTCCTATGAAGCTCCCCGCTGGCTGACACACCTTTATTTTCTGTCGAAGACAAACGCTAATGAAACTTAGAATGCGTCACAAGGAATTGACTGCTTTAATCAGCTGGGACGCTGCTCTGTAGTCCAATTAGCCCCTGTGGTTTTCTTGTACTGACTCTGCAGGGAAACGGACTCTGTTGTCTTGGTTGCAGTTCCCTGCTCCTACAACTTGATGTCACCACTGCCTCATCAAATCTCCAGTTTGACATACGGAGCGGAGCTCCTTACAGGATTACATAGAAAAATGCTGTGATTTTAAGGTTTTATGTTTGAAAACAGGAGGTGCCTGACAATGAGTGGGTTGCTTTGAAATATCAATGTTTGCAATGTAGGGTGGTTTAAAAGAAATCGTTGTAAAATTCAGACATGACGCATGAGACAAAAACAACACTTTTGACAGTTGAACAGACTGTTGATCAAACTGCTTGCTAGGGGGAACCTCTTACACCACTGGGACGGTAAACTGAGCACATCTGCTTGGGCAAACCCATGACAGATGGTGTGGGAGCCCTGCTGTAACATGGCATTGGTTTGCATGCGTGTGATTTGTGTGTGTGACATGCGTGTGTGTGTGTGTGTGTGTGTGTGTGTGTGTGTGTGTGTGTGTGTGTGTGTGCGTGTGTGTGCGCGTGTGTGTGTGCGTGTGCTCAGCGCGAGTTAGACCTCAAAGGAACCAATTATCTGCACGAGTCCGGGGCTTCCACCAAGAACACAGACTGCTTGTTCAGGCTCATGTTGTTTCGGTCCGCTTGTCAGAAAGGTTGCCGTGTTCCCTCACCACATGCAGCCCTTCAGTTCAGTCATATTACGCGATAAATATTCAACTTTTTACTTTCGGTGCAAAGATTGCAAAGGTGGTTTCACAAACTTTCCAATGGCTGAGACTACTTCCGGTCCACCCAGTGGGCTGGAACGCCAGAGTGGTAATCGTGACAAATGGCAGCAGTTCCTCTCACAGCCCCTAGGTGGACGGGTGACAGCGTGGGTTCAGGACACAGCAGCAGAGGAATAATTTAGAGGAGTTGACTTTCGAATGTCAGGAGCGTTGGGACCAAGTGTTTTCTCTTGAGAAGTAATGCTGTGGGCAGGCATGCCTCCATTGAGATAGCTGTCCCGGAGAGACAGGACGGACGCAGGCTTGACGTAGCCATGACGTAGGGGTGACACAATCAGAGCACGGTGGAGTGAGGGATCAGCTGCTATATTTTAATGAAGAGCTGGAGAGAGAGAGAGAGAGAGAGGTGAAGAGAGATGTGCCACCAATACATCCGTCTGCTCTGGGGTTCCTATCCCCCTTCAAAATCCAGATTTTTCCAGGGTTTCAGCAGAGCTTGGGAGATGGTTACTGTGGTCTATCTCATTGATTGTGACAGAGGAAACCAACTGGCATAATGATACGTGGTGTGAGAATTGGTATGGTTGTGAATATAAACATGGAAAATAACAATATTAAGTGATTCAGCCTCAAATTTGCATTGCAATACATTAATTACAACTGCTCATCATTACTAATCATATCTATATCAATACCAGTTGTAGACGGAAAACATGACATTTTTCTTTAGGTCCGTACCCAGATCCTAAACTAACGGTCTGAGACTGGGGCCGGGAAACCAGGAGCGCTCCAGGAAGGAGTGTGACTTGTGATGTGATGTGATTTCCTTTGGTCTGCTCCATCCTCTGTGCCAATGTGACAGTGGCTGCTCCCTGCTGCCACTTCCATGCCCACCCATCACCACACACACACGCTCACATGCTGTCTCTCACTATGGCAAACACACACATGCACGCACGCTCGCAGTAGACAAAGGCACACTGACAGATCCAGCACTGTAGGTAGCTAAAGATATAAGGCGCTATTTCCATCCCTCTGTCTTAGCTCATGGTCTGCTGAGACATTTATTTGTTGTGAGCGTAGCAACCTCACGCACAAACATTAGGTCCATCGTAGGCACAGGAACACAGGCACTCACACACACACACATACTTTTCTACATCGGAAAAAGGTAATGCTGAGACGAGTGTAACGGTGGCACTTCAAAGATGATGCTCTTCGTTCCCATCAGATCGAGGTGACATTGTGAGTTATATTTACACATTCAGCAGTAGACTAATAAACTGTGTAAGTACTGGGACATCGGGTCTTTTCACAAAATAAACAAATCATTTAATAACGCATGACATAAAAACTTAGAAGAAATGGGATTTCAATGTGAATGATAGCCATGAATGATGCTTGGTCTACAGTACTAAGAGCCATTGGGTCCGCTGTTGTACTTGATGTTCTCTGGAAAACTGTCCTCACATTTGGATCCTCCTGACATCTTGTTATGCAGAGTCACATTAACCTCTGCAATCTATTATGAAGTAAATACCCGATTTGAGGATGATGTCACCGCGGATTGGAAGTAAATGAAGCGAGGAGAGTTTGTAAGAAGATTAAGTTAAAATCCTCGCATGGCAATAGCTCCTTTTTTAGACGGAGTATTCGGTTTCCTTGAGCAGGAAATATCTTCATGGTCATCACACATTGGAAAAGTTCTACCCATACATACGGGAACACACACACACACACACACACACACACACACACACACACACACACTCACACACACCACCTGACCAATCTATTATGGCAAACCAAGCAGACTGATAAGCATGCAGACAGACAGATCCTGGATAGTGATCGCAGAGCCCATTGACCCCCGCTCCATTCTGGGTGCTGCGCTCGCCAGTACAAATCACCCAGCACAACCTACGCATTCTGTAAACAGAATGAAACCAAAACGGGATCACTGCGTCATCTGTGCAGATGCAATCTGCTCCTGTCCAATTGAATGCTATTGAACACGTTTGTGTGTGTGTGTGTGTGTGTGTGTGTGTGTGTGTGTGTGTGTGTGTGTGTCCATGCACAAAAAAATATTGGTAGGTGTTTCAGCTAGAAATAATCAATATTCTACTGGAAGAGCACAGAAGTCAATCAACAATCTTGGCTTTGTAGTGGCTGGTATGATAGCATTTTTTTGACACTGGAACAGATGCAATTCTCAAAAAAGAAAGATGCAATTCGAAGTCAGCATTTCATTTGCATTTTAACCCCCCGGAGATCCAGTGCACAATCCGGGGCTTAATTTGATTTCTCCAACAGCTTGTTCCTCAAGAGTATGCACATATTTTATAGAAATATACATATTAATTGGATGTATTTGATTTTGGAGACTTTTTCGGCTGCTAAGAACTCCTTCTTCCAGGGGTTTATCAGCTGAAACAGTTGCACAGGTTCAATTACATACGCAAACACACCACATGTGATTGTGTTTGAGTGTGTGTGTGTGTGTGTGTGTGTGTGTGTGTGGTGTGTATGGGAGAGCGAGAGAGAGAGAGAGAGAGAGAGAGAGAGAGAGAGAGAGAGAGAGAGAGAGAGAGAGAGAGAGAGAGAGAGAGAGAGAGAGAGAGATACGGACTGAGTGAGTGTGCTGTGGTTATTAACCAGCCAGGTTGCGGGACCTCGGCCTATAATATCAAGACTATATGTTCACTCTGTTATACACATTTTCAGTGTCTCTTTCATTTTATTTTTTCTCTCTCCATTATTTTGGTGCCTGCGGCAACTACCATCAAACAGTGGTCTCACAACCTTCTGGACGGACAGCGGACGCTGCACTGTGGGGGTGTGGGAGACACACACACTACACTCATATTTATCCTATCCCACTTGCTCTGTCTCCATCTTCTTCGTGTGTTTTCTGGTTTTCTGTTTGAACACAAAAAGGATCTCAGTGGTATGACGTGACTGCAGGCGTTGGTTGACGATCCCATAGGGAACGTATTGAAGTCAATCTTTCTCTCCGCTGCTTGACATTAGCCTCATTTGTTCCAATGACTGAAAACGCCCATCGGTGTCACTTCAACGCAAACACTATGATGAGGTGAGGGATGTGTGTACAACATTTAAAAGTAATCCGATGGCGAGATAAGGGCAGCAATTAAGCTGTGACATCTGGCGTGATAAGCATTTATTCCATATCAATTGAGAAGAGTAAATATATCCTATTTGAATAGCAGAGCAGAGATCAATATACATTTATGACTTGGTAGCCATTCCAGATCAATTGTGCGCTAGACTGTCATGTGATTCACAGCAATACGGTGGATAAGTAAACAGGGGTTGTTCTCAGTGTCTAACTCGATCGTGATGTTCTTTAGGGTTAAGTTGCTCTCGGGGGCATTGGATTATTGAGGTGTAGTTCATTTGTATCCCTTGTGTTCTCGTTTAATCCCATTTAATCAGCATCCAATCATTGTTTTGTTGTGAAGTGTCATAACCACCATGCCGATCCCCGTCAGGGTGGCGAGGAGGGCTGCTGTCGGAGAGAGGGAGATTTGTGCTCTTTCAATTTTGCTCGTGTCCAGCTGGCAATGTCATAAAGTACCTCTCAAGAACCCAAGAGCATCAAATATTGAAGCAGGGGCCATTAAAAATGTAGGAGGTTAACAATATGGTGTTAATCCGCTGAAACCTCTTGTACTGGCATTCTTTGACGGGTTGATTAGATCCTCCTCATTCAAAGCATCTTTCCTCCAGCTCACATTCTCCTACTATACACCCATGCCTTGTAGTTACTGGGTCACTTTTCAACTTTCTCTGGCCTCAGAGAACAGAGCCATGTTTTTGTCGGTAGCACAGTAAATGTAATGTGTGTTCGTAGCGATTAAATGTGAATATCAGAGAATGTGTGACATCCCTCTTCAAATAGTTTGATCTGCATGGCATTAGACTGGGCAGATATGTAAACCAAACTGGGCTAGCGGTTGGTACAACTTCCTTTCTGACACATTCTGTCGGTGCTCTGCTTATTCGTCAATTAATTTGTCAAACGTTTGTTTCAACAACTGAAAGACTGTCGAATCCCAAACATCTACCTAGCCACGCCACCCGCGATGATTATGGCTGGTAGAAACAATAAAATCCAATGAGCGCCCTCCTCCGAGATTTGACCAAATTACCCCCCGCAGATGTCTCCGTGCAGGCCGCAAATCACGCAAGCCATCTTGCAGCAAGAACCAACCTGAGTCTGAAAAGTGATAAGAACTACACTCTCACATTATATGGTTCTTGAGAGTTGTGGAGGGGGAAAGTATTTGATGTGCAAATGTATTCTCATTCTTTCCTTGTCTCTTGTGTATTATCTTGTCTCTCTTCCTTCTGTCTCACTCTTCTTCTTCTTTTTGGAATCCCTTCATCCACTTTTTCCTCCTCCCACTGCCTTCCATCTTTGTGAAGTTGTGGATTTGTGACTAATGAAGACCAGAGAGACATTGGCACAAATCAGAACCTAGCAGAATTCCCAAATAGTTTCAAGTTCCAAAAAAATTTAAAGAAAAAAAAACTTCAATAAAATGAACCAGTGTTGCACCTGGATATTTGACCTTTTACATAATTTTACAGTCGTAGAGAACGTTAATGGGTTCCATTTCAATCTGTAATCAAATATAATAGCAAAAGGAATCGGTATTCCTAATGATCTACCTTCCAGCTGCGGGCCTGTTTTCCATAAATACTTCATCATTCTGAGGAGCCGTAGCTCCTACAGTATTACAGCGAGGCAGCATGGTTTGACCTGCTCCTCAGTGGGCCAATACATCGGGCTAATAGGGAACTGACAGAAAAGCTGAAGACTATCTTGTCTGTACTATAATACTCAAGCACTCACACAAACATACACACACACAGACACAAATAAATAACTTGACCATGGTAACTTGTCAAACTACAGTCAGACACTGACCAAATAAGGATGCAGGGAAAACGTTATCAAAATTGTTTCCAAAGAAGTGGAAAGATTTTCTGTTGGCAGTGCCTGAGTCACGACTTTGCCAATCAGATGTCACTGATGCATGCAAATGAATGTAGGGTGAACATTGTACAAATCACATTAGTGTTAATGTGCTTACATAATCTCTGGTAAGCATATATATAAGTACACAGTCACACACAGAGAAAGAGAGGGGGGTGGAGAGAGAGAGAGAGAGAGAGAGAGAGAGAGAGAGAGAGAGAGAGAGAGAAAAAAAATGGAGACAGAGACAGACAGGAAGAAAAGGAGGTGGGAGACACCGATGAGAAGGAGATGCCATCGTTCGCTGTTTCTAATTAACTGCTCTTCAAGTGGTTATCAGTGAATTGGGGCCTGAGCGCTGCAACGCCAATTTGCACCACCTTGTTTCACTCAGACTTATAATTAACAGCCTTAGAATCCCACGTCTGACATTTCAGCACTCTCGTTTGACAAGTAATCCATTTGGGGAACACAACCCTGTTAAAACACATTGTTGACAAGATCTCATTACTAGAAGCAAAAAGAAACCGGAGGCAGGCAGTAGGGGGGAATCTAGGTACTGCATGTACATCGTGCAAGGGGATGGAATACTCACACTGTAAACGCCACGTTGATAGATCACATTCAAATATACTGATTGCAATTCCGATGGATAAATTGGCCGCAGTTGTAGCCTGACCAATAGCACACCACGGGGACTTCTATTGGATGGCCCCGGGCAAGGAATGGGAACGTGTGAACGGTACATCCGAGGCCAACGTGAAGTTATTTGCTCTAAATAATGGATGACGTCGTTTGGACAGAAACCACCTTGGTCACAAAGAGATTCACTTAGTCTTCGAAACCCTTGCAGGGAACACTACGAGGGATGCAAAATCAGTGACATAAATCACTAATGGTGATTAGAAAAGTATCCACGAGAGATATTTGTCTAACGTGTCTGTTTAAGTCCAAGAACATTGTCCCGTTGTATGTGCGCCAAGTGGATAATGGGAGCTACAGTTTGTGGCAATCATGACATGAACAGGCCATCGAGGAGCTTATAAGAAGTAAGGGCCTGGAACATTTGTCAGTTTATAACTCATTTTCATGTAGCCACAAGAGCAGTGCAGAGCCTTTGGCAAAGTAATAACCCTTTTCTCTTCAATTTATTGGAGCCATATTTTGAATGGTTTGTCTTACCTACCTTTATTACAGCTCATAAATTCACTCAGTATTTGCTCGGTAATATTTTCCTCTGGAAATTCCTGGTGCTAAATTGTTTTCTGAAGGATTTTCATTACAGGACAATCATGACAGTAACAGAGTTATGAAATCACTGTCTGTAAATTATAACACAAGTGTTGTAACTGTTTATGTTTTCGTAAAACAAATACTTCAATGAATCAGACTTTACTTCATTCAAAACACAAATGCTGCATGATAGCTGGACCATTTTGAATGGCTTATCAGTTGCAAAAATACAGACTGGCTAATCCATTTTCTGCATTGGTAATGTCTGGAGACAGACTAGCATTGTTAGCCTTGTGGGACCAACCTCAGCTCGCAAGCTTGCATTCTGTGTGTC
Organism: Galaxias olidus; assembly: GCA_026901105.3. Taxonomy (NCBI): domain Eukaryota; kingdom Metazoa; phylum Chordata; class Actinopteri; order Galaxiiformes; family Galaxiidae; genus Galaxias; species Galaxias olidus. The sequence goes on from JAPMUY010004162.1 coordinate 91,695, forward strand.
TTGTTCTTGTGTCATTCTGTTCTGTTGCACTAAGTGATACGAAGCGGTAGACCAAGTTCACCAGGCTATGGCATTATTACGCTTGAAGAGGACATGAAAAAAGGGACTGACCATTCTCTCTTAGGAGAGAAGCCAGAGAAGATTCCAACAAAGAGAGATACGGAGATAAGGAGTCTGAAAGCAAAGGTGTGCTTCTGGAAGAGAAAGAGAGAGAGAGAGAGGGGGGGGGGGTGTAAAGACAAAGACAGAGAAGAAGATATAGAGAGAAAAGGAGATGATAATAAGATTCACAAGTAAATGGACATAGGTGAGTGGGCGGTTCTGTGTGTCATATGCCATCGCCCCACTGCGTTGCAAGAGAGAGATCATGGAATGCCAGACGTCCTCCAATGCTAATATGAGTACTGTGGGTACAGGTGCACATTACCATGGCAGGAGACACACCATCTGCTCAACCAGTCCAGGCTCGCCAAATATAAAATATTCATTAACACACACACACACACACGCACGCACGCTCGCACGCACGCACGCACGCACACACACACACACAGACCTTAAACACACACGCACACACACACACACACACCTTAAAGACACACACACAGACATTAAACACACACGCACACACACACACACACACCTTAAAGACACACACACAGACCTTAAACACACCGGTTCCCACACATGCACTCACCCACGTGCACAGCACACACACAATATGGTGATAACTTGAGAGCCTGAGGCTTTCTACATCCATATGTAGAGAGTTTGTTGGTGGATAAGCAGGCTAGTAAACAAGGTGTGTGACTGACTGCATGTGCATGTTCCCAACAACTGTGCTCGCCTGCATGCGTGTGTGTGTGTGTGTCTGTGTGCGTGCGTGCGTGTGTGCGTGCGTGCGTGCGTGTGCGCGTGCGCGCGCGAGCATACCACATGTGTGCGTGTTGGCGAGTGTGCGTGTTGGTGAGTGGGGATGGATGGGTGGTCAACTGTCGCTTTCCTGCGACTGCTCCGTTTTTTTTTTGCCTGTCTTCATTCAGATTCAGAGACTCTCTCCAATCTGCTGAATGTGGGGATCATTACTACCCTTCCATCCCACAGACGGTCGCTGACTGTCAGATCGTAGCTCGACCTCAAATGCTAGACAACTGTGGGTCGGGCCAAATTGGGGAGTGGTCGGTGGGAAGTTCCAAGAACAACTTTTGGTCGGTTCCCTGTCTGCGAGCCCGTCGACCTTCTCTGTTGTCCTTCCTGTTAGCCCTGTGAAAAAGGGACGTTTTCTCCCCTGTCCTTCAGACAGTACCTCTAAAGGAATCACCTTTAGCTCCCCGATTCACCCTCTCAGTGTCCCACTCTCTCCCAGCTGCTCTCTTGCACATGTTCAACACACATTCAATCTCTCTCTCCCCCTCTCTTTCTCTTGTCCCTCATGCTCTCTCTCTCTCTCTCTCTCTCTCTCTCTCTCTCTCTCTCTCTCTCTCTCTCTCTCTCTGCTGTGTTGGACAGCTCAGGTCTCTTTTCTGGTTAGAATTGGAACGTTTGGTCTGGTTATTGCCAGATTCGTGTCACACTGCAGTTCTTCTCAGACGCACACACACACACACACACACACACACACACACACGCACACACACTTCGCTCCCCCCTCACTCTAGGAGTGATTAGCTGCCAGGTCTGCTAATACCTTATGAATTATACATCTGCAAGGAGAAAGAGAGAGAGAGAGCAGGGGAGAGGGATGTGTGTGCTTCAAATCATTAAAACCACCAGTGGCTCCCGGCACAACATTCCACAAGTGTTTACAGCTACCTCCAATGACGGGAGGAGAGCAAGAAAACAGACAAGGACACTTCAGAGAGAGAAATAAGGACAGCCTGGTTTATGGAAGGGTAAGGCTTGTTGTAGATTTTGCAGATCTTTTAGAATGTATGCAGACTCACGTTTGTGTGGACGCATAAACACACAGGAAGCAGATCACAACAAGCAGATGGGCTGTCTGTCAGTCATTTTGGAATGCATTTAAAAAAACATTGCATTACTGAGTCAGACGTTACAAAATAAATAAAAAGGCAAACAGTGTACTGCTGCAAAACTATATCCAACACACACTAATATGGCCTGCATGTCCTTTCCTTCAGCTGTAATGTTTAGAAATGCCTGGGGGAGCACAAAATGGGCATCTTTCCCTATGCTCAACACCTAAAAGGCTACACTCAGTTCAATATTCAGATGCTGATGGACTCCACAGCACTTCAAAAAGGTCTTCATTTGACCTCCGTTTATTGATTTCCTATGATGAGAAATAATCACTGTATTTTATCATCCTTGTTTATTTTTGTCACTTTCTGCTTCGAACAAAGGACACAGCGCAAGGGAAGCTTTTAATATTTAATGCTGTCTTGTACATTTGTGCATTATCGGCCGGGAATTATGGCGCTACTACAAGTCAGTGGGTCATATTTAACTCACTTATGAAAAACAAGTTTGCCAGGGAGAAACACTTTGGCTTCTGTAATGCGCACTGAGCTAATGTGCGAGGATTCGTTCCCCCTGATTGTTGTGGACTGGACACCCTGCACGGCCTCGTGGTAAGATGGCCCCATCCCTTTCCATCTGATCTCCCCATCCGCCAGTGTTTGCTCTCTGGGAATATCACCCCCTTGCAGTCCGAGAAGGTTTGGTATTATCATCTATAATTCAACACCCGGTCAGACACCACACACAGTAGGGGACCCTGGTGCAACATTTATCACTCCTCCTGTGTGTAAAACGACTCCAACTCACGGAATTACAGTTGTGATACTAGGGCTTTTAAATATCAACACGCCATGAAAGGGAGGTTTAAAACGACCCAAAAAGACCCAGTTCATATATTTTTTGTGAATATTCCATGCCACTCTAAACGTAACATTTGGGCGCCAACAAGCATTTTGAAAGAGCGTCTGAAATTACAGAGAGTCTGAAAACACAGAGAGCACTGCAATGGAACTCGTCACTCCGTAGGTGTGTGAAAACAACATGCACCATAAGTTCCCATCCCTGCAAAAGAGCTGTCAAACAACTTGTTCATCCAGAATAGGAGGACAGATGGACAAGCAGTCACACAAACACACACACCAACACAAAAGGCACCATGAAAACAAAATCACAGTTGCGTAATTCGTTCATAATTAATAAAGAAAATCAATTAGGCTTTTGCCCATGAAATTGCTTGGGTAGGAATATGCAAACAAATATCCATACTAATTCAAGGCTATGGCTCTTCAATAGAAATGGGCTTTCAGCCCACGTTGTAATTTGGATCTCCAGTTCTCCTGAATGACGTTCCCCGAGGTTAGTGTTACATGCCTTTCACTGCATTGTATTGGATGCTGCTGCCACATCAAACACTCATTAATTGCAGTAAACGTAGAAAGCTTGCCTATACAATTAACCCGCCATCAACTTAATTGGATTGCAATACCGAGTGACAATAGTATGGTTGTTTTACTGGGACACAGACACACAGACCCACCCATGCACACACACACACACACACACACACACACACACACACACACACACACACACACACACACACACACACACACACACACACACACACACACACACACACACAATTAACTCTGATACCAGTAGTATTAGTACGATTGTGATGGTGTTTGGAGTAGCTTTGCAATTCAGCAACTTCAAACTCCGTAATTGGAAAGCAGATTTATTTGAAACAACAGAACAGGTTCCTATTTTTGGCTGTCTCGCTGAGTCGCTGGCCAAGTTACCACTATGATTTGACAACCAGAGACAGTACAGACTTTGAACTCAAACATGTCAAGCCTGGCACGGGGCCTATGAGCAGGTAGACAACAGCAGTCAGCTGTTCAAATCTACAGTTCAGTCAGACCAGCCAAGTCAGTCACCCGTCATAAACATTTGATGAAACGTGCACACAATTCAGCCTGGCATGGTTGGATTTTGAAGCTCAGTACAGTATCACACATACATCAATCCCCTTTCGGAACAGATTAGCAGACCCAATGTGGCAGCTGGGACGGAGGTTGAAGCAGTTTCTATCGTCCATTCCCATCACGGAGCACGGAACCCGACAGAGATTTCAGGCACCTTAAAAAAGACATCCCCCCATTTCAGCCCCCAATTACTGTAACATGGACAGCTTGATGGGTCCATGTGATTGGGGTGTGTAAGCGTACGCAGTGTCATGCCTTTTACGCACAGACTCGGAGTAAATGGCCAGAACCTCAGGTCAGATGCCACCTGGCCGAGATCTAAATAGCAAAACAAAAGGCATGGAATTGTCCAAGGCAGCAACAAGTGGCCGGGACTGGCAGCCAGCTGGCTCTACGTAGTTCAGGGAATCTCCCCCCCCGCCAGCTGCTGTCCACGTCCGCCACGTAGAACAATGTTTCTCATTAACACTAATCAATAGCATCGATCGGCCCCAGAGTGTTTTCCCCAGACAGGTTGGAGGGCTTCTGTTTTAATTACCGCGTGATTACGCCATGCTCACCTGCCCCTACGCCGCTCTCCACTCCTCCTCTCCACTCCGGCCCTCTCATCTCCTCTCTTATCTCTCTCACTCCATTGTTGCTTGTCTCCGGCCCACTCCTCGGGTTCTTGCTCTACTCATGCACAGCAGTTTAACAGCGTAATGAATGGCAGGTAGGAGGGGGGAGGTAGGGAGGGAGGGAGGGAGGGAGGGAGGTCGTTTGGGAAATTGGGCTTTTCACCGACATCACGTTGTGTCTGTATCAAGACGGGACAATAAGAAAAATATATTTAGCAATTTGCAGCGTACACGACTCGCAAAGTCTTCATCAGCGACGGGGCGGAGATGTCCGAGGAACAGTTCTACCTCGCTGTTTGCTTGCCGTGGGGACTGATGGGAACCACGCAGAGTTCTGGGAGAAAAGATTCTCACTGACTGATAGATTCCTCCTATGCAATTTATTACATGGTCCTCTGGGACTGTCTCTCATTCACACCGCAGACACTCCCCATCTGAAACCAGGCAGGCCGGGAAAATGGAACGTGTCAATGTGTGGGAAGAATTCATTCTGAAGTATCCCGGTTCTGTAACCCTGGAACCAGATGAAATAACCCATGTTTCCAGATGAATGTTTCAGAGGAGGAGAGGAGAGGAAAGAGAGGAGAGGAGAGGAGAGGAGAGGAGAGGAGAGGAAGAGAGGAACAGAGGAGGCAGGGAAAGAACCGGAACACGCGCTTTAGTAAACATCAAATTAAAATTCTTAGACCAGACCATCATATATTCACTTCCACACACATGTACGCATGGAATGGGTGATGGAAGAGTGGCTGTTATTTATTGGGCACATTGATGAATCCGTGGTGTTCGTGTGTGTATAGAATGTGCTGCTAATACTCTGAAGGAGCCAGGTGTCTTTTTCAAAATGACCCACCTCACCACTTCAAACTAAATTAATTCTGACTCAATTACCGAGAGACCACAAGTCTCCTCTGCACCCGGACAATAGCACTAGCATCTTCCAAACCTCATTCAATCGCGCACAGATGCAAAGCTTAGGTAGCCTACAGCATAATGATTTGTGTGCGCGTGTTGTTGTGTGTGCGTGTAGTTGGGTGGGTGGGTAGGTGGGTGTGTGCGTGTTGTTGTTGTGTGTATGCGTGTGTGTGTGTGTGTGTGTCAGTGTGCGTGTGTGTGTGTGTGTGTGTGAGTGAGTTGCTCTGAACAGTGCCAGTTCGAAGTAAGGCTTATTATTATGATAATGTTGTTATACCAATGCAGCTACACACTTGATCTGAGGACCAAGGGCAGAGGGTTGAACATCCACATGGAGGAGTCCTGGGCATCGATGGAGGAGAAGCATTCCACAGACCCAGGGCACTCTTAAGGCATGGTAATTGCAGCTTCCAATTGCCAGTTGCGGTGTATCCCTCTCTTCCTCTCTCTCTCCTTCTCTTTCTCTCGATGTATCTTCATCTGGCATTTCATACTATCTCGCTCTCTCTTTCTTTCTCCCTCTCCATCTCTTTCTCTCAACAAATCTTTATCAGGCGTTTTATTTTGCACTTATACACATACACACACGCACACACACACACACACACACACACACACACACACACACACACACACACACACACACACACACACACACACACACACACACACACACACACACACACACACACAGTCAACTATGTTATTTGCAATAGACAAAAAAACATTTATGTAAAAAATAGGTACCATTGACCAGGTAGAGGTCATTGAATGTCTCTCTCTCTCTCTCTCTCTTCTCTCTCTCTCTCTCTCTCTCTCTCTCTCTCTCTCTCTCTCTCTCTCTCTCTCTCTCTCTCTCTCCCTCTGTGTGTGTGTGTGTGTGTGTGTGTTGGTATATATACTGTAAGTGAGTGGATGTAAAGGTGAGAAGATCCCACCGAGACAGATGCAATAATAGATCTTTGCATTATTTAGTGTGTTTAGAAAGAGAGAGGGTGGCTGATGCTACGCTGTCACACGCTGTGTCTTCCAGTGTTGTTTGTCCCTTCCTGGACCTCTCCTTGCTGTTTTTTTACCTTTACCTGATCCCTTTAGTGACATCGCTCTCTTGTCGGCTTACTGTGGTATATTTCTCCCCTATTTAAACAAGCTTTACCATTACCTTATGGGCTTAGAACAAACTAAAAGTCAATCCAGAAGATGGGGTCAAAGTAACTTTCTTTGTCTTTGTGTATACACATAGTGTAAGCACATTACGTCAAGACAGACAGAACTCAGGGAGCACAGAGAGACAGAAGACACACACACACACACACACACCTCCCACACCACGGTCGGGTTAATCTATTCTAATTGGAACAGGCTTGGCCTCACCTCCTACACATGTCTTAAGCCGGCTGGAGCAAATGTTACAGCATCTTCAGATCAGAAGTGCGAGCGAGAGTCAAAACGAGATATGGGGAGATAGATTTGAGGAAGTCAAAAGAGAGGGAGAGACAACTTTCTATTTCTTTCTTGCTTGCTTGCTTACTTTCTTACTTTCTTTCATTCTTTCTTTCTTTCTTTCTTTCTTTCTTTCTTTCTTTCTTTCTTTCTTTCTTTCTGTCTTGTATTGCCATCGTCTTTAAACGGCAACTTCTCTCCCTGTAATTGAAATAGAACTTATCATCAATACATTTTTACCAAATGTATTTGTGATATCAAAATAACCAAACACCTTCTTCCTGCTTGTGTTGCGATTGGGGTTTCTTCAGATTCATCTAGCCTTAGCTTTTTCTTGTCCCCGTCTCTTACATGCAAGCATGTTCCACTGCTGTTTGCCTCATGGTGGTCCATTGCAACTCATTCAGCATGCTGACCTGAAGAATGATAAGACTCATTGAGAATAAGACAGGGAGAGAGAGACACACAGAGGGAGTGACAGAAATAAAAATAAAGAGAAAACAATCCTAGTAGTACACATTGACTGACCACAAATATAAAACTCTACACTAGAACATATACAGCAAAAACAAATATGGGACATACGGAGTAGTGCTTATCAAAGCAAGCACGCACCTTTCCCAACCCAACGCTATCGTGCCTACGTTGATTTGAGATATGATGTCTTGCAGAGAGAACTAGGGGGGAGTCATGTGCGCTCTAGATGGCCAGTGATTCCTTGTGTCCTGCAGGAGATGGTGTGCGTCTGAATGCGTTTGGCTGAGTGCGTCACTTCCATCCTCATGCACACTGGATCTCTCTCCCTCTATCTCTCTCTATCTCAAACACACACGCACAGACTCAGACACACACAGGTTGCTGATCTGGGAGTATAAAAGGGACGTCCTCCTCTTTGAGCAGAGAAGTATCCTCGTTCCTCTCTCACGCAAGGAATCCTCGTCTTTCTTTCCTCGAGGTAAGATAACTACTGAAGCTAACGTCCTCTCTTTGCAAACAAATGTACTTGTAGACTGTGGAACATTTTCTAACTTTTGTTTGATCGAAGTGTTCTTTGGGGCATTCTCTGTTCTGTACAGTTTTAGATTTAACAGTTAGAACATCTCTTGAGAAGTTAGCCTCTATGGTTGACAACACATTTAAATAACTGTGCTATGATGTTACATGAATGTGGTGTATACATTTTTAGGGGAAATGCTGAAATGCAATGGTGCTGAAATGCAACAAATGTTTCATATTTAACAACTTTTCTTAAGGTTGTTTTTCATGTAACGACTGTATTTAGTTCACGTGATGTAAAGTTTGAGATGTTATTTTCTGAAATAGTGTTTTACAAAACAATTCTGAAAGGAATTAAAATACATGTTACCTCTTTGCTGTTTCTAAGTTCTGGTGTTGAAATTGAGTTACTTCATAAGTGGAGTCCAGACAAATCGGGCTGTGAATTTTATAAATATAATTTTTTTTTTTTTATATATATTTTTTTTCATATATATATATATATATATATATATATATATATATATATATATATATATATATATATATATATATATATATATGTATATATATAATTACGTGAGAAACGTACCTATCATCAAGTAAAATATAACCCGATACCCGTTACCAGTGTTCTTAGTAATTTGCTTCATTTCGCCTCTCCATTAATGTAATCCTATCTCTCGTTCCCGCCGCCCAGATGTCTGCAGGGTTGTGTGTCTGTGTTCTGTTGGTCATCCTGTGCAATAGCTGCTTAGGACGACCCTCCACCTCTCAGCCCCATGACGAAAGGCGACCTGTCTTTGCATCCCCCTCTGAAGGTAAGCACTGCAGCTACATGGTTGACAGACATAATTATACATAAAAGCATTCCATAATCTTGACATCCACTTTTTACAATTGATAACATTTTATGTGACTACATTTTATTTTGGTGTTAATGCAGTAAATCTTGAGGCAAACAACCACGTTCTGTCGGCGCCCCGCCTTCGACACACTCGTTCCGCCCCCGAGTTTAAACCCCTTCCCCTGACAGAGGATGAAGAAGACTCCAGAGCCAACCTCAGCGAACTACTGGCCAGACTCATATCCTCCCGAAAAGGTGAGTGTACCAGAGTATGTGAGTGTGTGCGTGCTTTGTGAGAGCTCAAACAACAGTGGCTTGCGTTGGGTTAGGCTTAACGACAGTCAGTGATAACAAGTTTCAATATCATTTCCTCCATTATCACTTCTGTGTCATCCGTTCTAATGGCTAAGTATGTGGCTAGGTTTGCTAAAGCAAAGTGTGGTTCTGAAAAGCTTTTGTGGTTTGAGAGAGTGTGTGTCTTCCGGCTCTCCTTCACTTGTCCGACTTTCCAGAGAAAACCAGCCTTTAAGCTGTCTCTCGTACCCCCCAGCCCTCCGCCACAATCTCTTAGGTGACTATTTGCGTTTCGCACAAGCACATACACACACACACACACACACACACACACACACACACACACACACACACACACACACACACACACACACACACACACACACACGTACACACACACACACACACACACACACACACACACACATACATACATGCACACACAAGCACAAGCCTGTGCTCGCACACAAAGACATACAAACACACTCTCGCATACACACACACACAAAATATTGTTCTCAGCTCAAACTTCCTTCAGATAACAATGTTACCCAATTTAACATTTGGTTGACAGGCTTTTCTGTCACTGACTTGGGCGTATGCCCCAGTAGATTGAAAGTTGTGACAAGAAATAACCACTAGTGAATTCTATTCAATACGGAGGAAAGGATATAAAAAAACGCACAGGCTGAGAAAAACATTTGTCCAGTTAGAAGCATAAACCAAAACCTGCTGACCCACACTTATATCCATAGACATATTCTCTGTGAGACCTGTCTCAGTCTCCCAGCTCCCGTGAGTATTAGAGCTCACATCAACTTCTCCAATGTGTGTGTGAGTGTGTGTGTGCGTGCAATGTAGGTACTGTTCTGTTGCGTGTCTTAGTGTAGGAGGTGTCATCGCAAGGCGTAATACAGCCAGTCCTCACCCTACACCAGGAGATCTAAACACTCTGTGTGTGTGTGTGTGTGTGTATGTGTGTGTGTGTGTGTGTGTGTGTGTGTGTGTGTGTGTGTGAGAGAGCGTGATTTTGCGTGTCTATCTTGCGTAGGAGTTGGTGGGTGAGGTGAAAAAAAGCCTCGCTATAACAACTCGGATCGATATTACCATATTTCACAGCAACACTGTCACACACATGTAGACATGGTCAGGCTGAACAAATCTACCCGGTCCTCCGCAAACAGGAGATCACCCAGAAACAGATGGGGCTGCAACTTCCATCTTACTGCTCAGTGGTCTAGAAACTTACACTTTGAGAAGGTACATATACTAAACGAGCGCTCACACACACATCTATGTGGTGTGAGTGTAAGGGACAAAATAGCTCCCGGCTTTTTCACTGTGACTGAAAAAGCAAACAGGTGTCAAAGCAGCACATAATCACCCAGTCTGGGACTTAGACAGCCAGTCAGGCACAGGAACCAACCATCCTGAAGTAACAGAGCTAAGTCTTTATCCGTCAATGGAGATATACAGTAGAGGTTATGATCATTTAGTAGATTTAGCTGCATGGTTCGCCACACACCAGCCCCCTCTCAATACCTCCCGGACAGCCAGAGGAATAGCATGTCGAATTACATTGCCCTCATGGCCTCTTCTCTTCCGCCCCCAACAAATTTCTTCCCTTCGTTTCTCCTTCTACTCTCACCTCACCGTACATATCTCTGTCGCTTTCCTTTCCGTCTCTCAGGTTCTGTGCGTAGGAACTCCACGGTGAACAGCAGAGCCAGCGGTCTGAGTGCCAACCATCGGATAAAAGACAGAGACTACTTGGGCTGGATGGATTTCGGCCGCCGCAGTGCAGAGGAGTACGAGTACTCTTCATAAGGGATGATCCGCCTCACACACTTCACATGGGAAGATGAGATATCCACGCAAGCTGGCTCCCAACCGTCCTACAATAAGAGTCCATGATGTATTTGGTGTACATTTGTTTGTAATTCTATGTAATGCAATATATATATATATATATGCCAAATTTTGCAAAAAAGATCTTGAAGTTTTTTGTTTTATTTTGTTATACCTCTCTTATTTATCATTTGGGGAAGAACAAAGGTTATTGATGAGAATTAGTTTTTCTGGCCCAGGTTTAAAAATTAAGAATAATTTTTTCCACACAGTACAAATACAGTAAATGCCCAAACACATTGCCATGCCACATATGCACATGAATTCACGTATGCAATGTGTGTGATTGAAGTTTTCGTTTCAGTTCCGCTTCAGTTTCAGTTAAAAAAATATCCTGACAAAACACTGCACATAGATCTAGGACAGAGCACACCCTAATGCAACCCTATATAATTACAGTACAGCCATGTGCTGTCAAGCGAAATCTTGTAGTGATTTCACCAGTGACCGGAGGTGAATGGAGGATGGCTGGATGAATACCCACAGTTTCCTCAAGTATTATACATGATTATTATCACAAGTAGTGATGGCCAAAGTTGATAAATAAAGTTGATTAATTTAGCTTGATTGGACCTAGTTATCAGTGAACCTCAGCGTAAAAGACAATACACAGAATCTGTGAAAAAGGTATCATGTAAAAGACTGGGTTCTGATCTTGCTCTGCTTGATTTGTCTGTGTAAATTTTTTCTAATGTCGGCAAATGAAATAAAAATACTTTTCAGTATCCTAATGAAAGCTTCCTATGGTAACTGACTATTCTACTCTGAACAAAAGACATTATCAGGAAAAAGAGCTAACCTAATCACTTCACTATCAGGAGCTCCGCAATCAATCAACAATACCATCCACAAGGAAATTCAACTTTGAACGCACCATTGTCCATTCAGACACAATTTGAAATCACATGGGTAATAATCCGTATTGCGGTATAATGATAACTAATTATGACACCGCTGGGTAGAATATAGACAAGATGCTGAAGGGCTTTAAAGGGGAGGGAGTGAGACAGGGCAAAAAATATTCTAAAATGGGAATGGGTGGTAAAGTTAGAAGAAAGTACAATAAAATTGACACACAGATGAATGCCGTCCCTGATGGCCTGTTTTGAACAGATGAAGGGTTTAGTAAGAATACCGTAATTAAATATGACGATGAGAGGCCTCCTTCACTCGTAATGGTTCAAACTTTGCACTTTGAAAGCTCAATGGACTTAACCAAGTAGCACCTCTATGACAAGAGATAAATGCTGCCATTAAAGACAAATATGATTGGCAGGATATCTGGTGTGGATGTTAACAATCCCATCTTTTAAATAAAAGGTGGCTTGCATAATTCAACTAACACATTTCTGACAGGGTCCTCTGTATTATTCAGTTGGTGTGGAATTGTTTTACATGATGTGATTTGCAAGTGTTTCAAAAAACGTATGTATGTTGTTTATATGTTTGTATGTTGTTTATATGTTTGTATGTTGTTTGTTGTTGGTATGTACGAGTGTTTATGTTTGTGCATTTTTTTGTGTGAAAAACCTGCAAAACAGAAAAGACAAGAGGTGTGGAAAAAAAGCAAAAAAATTGCAACGCAAAGCTTATGTTCATTGTGTAGTAATTGAGGGAGAAGGACAAACGGGGCCGGGTCTAGACATGGGCACAGAGGGGCAATGCCTCTCCAAATGTTCAGACTACCCCACCGACCAACCTGCGTTCAACCCCAAATTCCGAAATAACTTACAGTATTTTATTGTCTAGGTTGGAAGGAAACTATTCATGCTTTAGAATTCATATTCCTATCAGGATCAAACATAACTTTTTAACGAGGGACAACAAGGAAAAACCTCACATCATGAAATCCCTCACGTCTCAGGAGTATAACTCTTAGCCAAAATGAATACAAACTAAGCCAGCAATGATGCCAGCGGGCATGTTAAGTGAATGTGTGTATGAGTAAGATGGTGATACAGAGAGATCGATAGACAAAAATGGAGCTGGTGAATTATTCAGGATTAGTTATGGATGCTTTGGGAGGGGGAAGGGGAGGGGTTCATGTACGGTGCAGCCTGCATAAACACGGCAGTCTCTAGGGAAATGGCTTGGATGAGTGTGCCAGACAGTTGTCGTTGGCAAAATATATGAACATCTTGGTACGATGATGTCGGATGGGCTCATCTCTTCCATTCCAAGCATCGTTGTGGTTAGAGAGAAATACAGTGATATAGAAATAACTTCATTCTAAGAAACTAATTGGAAAATACCTCAAAGCCAGTAAGCACTCATTTAGGGAATTTTAAGCTGGTTAAGCGAGCAGGTGCAATGAAAACAATTATAACTTCCTTCAGATCCCTATTTCCAGCGTGTGGAAATGATACGAGAGATGGAATGGCAGAGTGTGTTTGGCCAGGCCAAATCCATAAGAACGAAATAAAATACTTTCAGTTATTTCGGAATTTGGGGTTGAACACAGGTTGGTTGGTGGGATAGTCTGAACATTTGGAGAGGCATTGCCCCTCCGTGCCCATGTCTAGACCCGGCCCCGTTTGTCCTTCTTCCTCAATTACTACACAATGAACAATAAGCTTTGCGTTGCATTCTTTTTGCTTTTTTTTCACGCCTCTCGTCTTTTCTGTCGGAGAGACACACACACACACACACACACACACACACACACACTCCAACATGAAACACAGACGTTGTGTTTACGCTCGCTCATATTAATTTGTAGGGCAAACGTCAGAACAAAGCTTTATTTAAGCGTCTCAGTGGCCTGATGTGTTCTCCAAATAAATGGGATGGAAATGTTATTAAAAATTGGACCAATGATATGTTGGCGAATGACACTTCTGACATTTCTAAATGCGATTAGCATTCATTTCCCGTCTAATTGCCGAGCATTAGCAGGACCACAGACAGGTGACGGGGCTGGGAACTTACGATTCCTATGGATCGCTCAGGCGCGTTACACGCGGGTGTTATGGCGACACCCGCGCTTTCATACAAACGTGATTCCGAAATCCCCCGCACTGTTTCCTGAGATAATCATTGATGAAACTCATGAAACAAAACTCAAATCTGTAAAAACAGCACTTATTAGGTCCCCATAGATGAAAAACCTTAGTCTAGTAAGATCGATTGAACGGCCATCCAGCCAATCACTGTCATTTGGCCAACCCACCAGGCCAGGAAACTTGAGAGAAGAGTTAACAGTTGAAGTTCGAGTCCGCGCGTGCATTCTGTCACTTGCTCGATGTGAATAAGAAGGAAGGAATAACAACAAACACCTCAGGTCCAACACACCTTTAAACTGTGGCAGTTGTATATTTAATATAACTTATGAGTGATATTTTTTGACCGACTGTTCCCTATTTTTTCATCTTGTAGAGTATTGTGGGTGAAATAAGAGAATCTAATTATAGTCATAATCTGTTTTAAGCAGAATGAAAGTCTTAAGTATGTTTAAACTGGTGAATATAGTGTCTTTGGGAAAAAGGCGCAACTGTAGGCTAAATATTGGACGCAATATTATGTGCATTGAGGAAGACAATATGGAAATGCTTGGAATTAATTTAGATTTTGTATATTGTGGAGACTGAAACGGTGGAAGGAGCGGGGACACTGAAAAGCGCGGGGTTCTAGCGATTGCTCACTCCACCCTAAGAACCCCCGCACTTTTAGTCGCTGGTCCACACCTGAGATCGCTAACCTGTCCACTGTGCCAAGACAACACTCTTCTAACAGCGGTCATATATTCAGAGTGGTAGACTAGATTGGATAATCATAGTGTCCATTTGCACCGTGAGAGACAGACCAGAGAAAAAGCCCGCTTGACTGTAGAAGAGAGCTCATTATTTCGACAAAGCGCAACCTCATAGCTCCCTCTGCTGGGGGGTTGTTTCATTTTCTGGTCTGCCATTCTCATCCCGCCAACCCAGGAACAAGACAAGACTTATGTTCCTAAAAATTATTTGAAAATGGATAAGAACAGGTTATTGACTAGTCGGCAACATTATTTTCAGAATTTACTTTTTTATTTGGAATAGAAATCCTGGATTGCATGCTTTCCTCAATAATCATAATTGCTAATCTGATATAAGCAGCACTTCATCAATGTGTGATCCTTGTATGTATTTATTACTAAATGTGTCGACTTTCCTCAACCCTAAATATGCCTGGACACATTGAAAGGTATGATCATGACAGTGAACAGTCTTATACAGAAAGAAGGTAAGGTAACATACAATGTACTTCTGAAAAAAACATTTAGCGTAATAGACAGAGATATTTTTAATAAATAAACACTTAATTACACCTTGGGCTCTCTGACACAGAGATTTTCTTTGCCTTTTTTCCTTTGTTCTAGTCTGGAACCCCAAAGTTAAGACACTTCGGTGTACTAGCTCCTCTCTTACACAACCCCTTTTAAACTGTCCTCCGTTTTAAAATGTATTGTATGAACAGAGGCTAGAGAGTCATACACATAGAGGCACTGTATTGCTTAATTTCCTCAGAGAAACCAGGAAGAAAGACTAAAGCTTCCGACCACAAACACTGACTCATCACTTGTTTTCTCCTCTAAATCCTGTTCTCTTTGGACAAGGTCCTCCATCCCTCTTTTTCAAACAACGTATATACTGATCCTTCGAGCTAGATGGAACTCCCATCCACCTCCCTATTGATACCACCCAGGAAATCAAATGAATTTATCTGAAACTGTGACAGTATGTCAACTGGATGGTTCCTAAAGAGTTACTGCTTATCAGTGGGGACAGAGTAAGAGTTTGGGAAGTGAGAGAGAGAATGATCTCCGGAGATGAATTAGCTATAAATGCTATGTATTTGGTGGAATATCTTTACCATTGATATCGGCATTCCAAAAGCATCATAATTCGTGTCTAGTCCACCATCACACAAAGGTGGTATAGAACTGCTACGTAACAACGTGTTAGTCATTTAATGTGGAAAAGAAATGGACAAAATGGTTTGTGAGTGTGAGTGCCTTTTATAGAGATGGGTGGGATGAAACCACAGGGTCTATCCAGTACTCAGTCAGTGTCCTGTGTTGATGATCTCAGAGACCTATGGGCTATGGTAGCAACTAGTGAGTGGGCTTGTTTGCTAGCAGCAGTGAGGCGTAGTACTATATCATACAAATCTTACCACGAAGTAGCACGTCAGCCTTTGGTGTTGTCAATGAAAATGGAAGTAGCAAACTAGTAGCCAGTACCAGAACAGCAGCCTAGATATTACCTTTAGTAAGTTGCTTAGTGAAATGTCCGTCAGTGTGAATACTGCAGTACAGTGGCTGTTCAGCAGTGCTATGGACGACAGCTGCTACATTAAGACAGGCTTACAGAGTCAATCAGTGCATTGAGGGCTCTAAGTGACTATTCAAAAGCCAGTCAGTCCCAAACTGGCCCTATTTAAGGCTGGTCTGCTTGGGCAGTCTGGCGGCCAGCAGCAGCTCCGAGTCCTCCTGGGGCCCCGGGCCGTTCATGGCCATACTGGCTCCCACCATGGCCGGGTAGCTTCGGTTCCTCCTCACCCCCTCGTTCAGGGGTGAGAAGGGGGAGCCCGGCCGGTGAAGCCCGCCCAGAGGTGCCAGCATGGGGCTCTGGACCCCGGCCCTGGCCACTGAAGCTCCGGCCACACCCAGTCGCTTCACCTTGTCCAGCAGGTTGAGGTTGTGGACGGTGACGCTGACGTCTGTCTGGCTCTCGCAGTCTCTCCCTCTCTGCCTGCTCCGGACGCCCCCCGTCATCTCTTTCAGAATGGACCGCGCTGGCTTCGATGTCAGGAAGTTGTCGTAGGAGGGGCTTTTGAAGTCAAAACCCATGAGGGCGTCCGCACTCCCACCTGAGGGCACAGCTCCCTGGCCGGTGGGGGAGTTAGGGGGTGTGGAGGGGCGCGTGATGTCGGGCTGGGGGGCCCGCTGTGGGGTGACAGAGGTACTGAAAAGGACCCCTCCGCTACCTTGGCCGTGCTCCCAGCCCTGTGTCTGGTGGTACATGGCTGCAGAGATGCCTCTCTCCTGGAGGAGGCGCACCAGGCCCAGGGAGGTGCTGGTGGTGCGCGTGGCGTCCCTGAAGAGAGAGACAACCGACATGAACCCCCACAGAAGAGCAAGCAAGCCACTATCAACAACAGGACCATATTTGGACAAAAATACTGCGAAAAATTAATATACTATTTGAAGGGTACACACAAGCATCAAATATATTTGCAATTTCACTGGAGTAGTTTATTGTGTGCTAGGTTGCGTGTGTGTGTGTGTGTGTGTGTGTGTGTGTGTGTGTGTGTGTGTGTGTGTGTGTGTGTGTGTGTGTGCGTGTGCGTGTGCGTGCGCGTGTACCTGAGGTTGGTAGAAGACTCGGAGGGCCGCAGGCCGAGTCGTCGAGGGTTACAGGGCGTGACAGCAGGGGTGGTCAACAGAGAACTGGTCATCACACAGGAGGAGGTGGCCAGGCCTGAGTTAAAACTGGACAGAGAACGAGAGGAGGACACGGCGGACGGAGGGGAAAACAGGAAAGGATTGACAGATTAGAGAGAGAGAGAGACAGAGAGAAGCGGGGGATGCTTGGGGGAGTAATTGCAGCATGACGTATTCCTGTAAAGGCTGTTGAAGAGGGTGGGAGAGCGGGGATGTTCACCTCGGTGTGACCCGTGTCTGCTCGTCGGTGGGGTGCAGAATCCTGCAGGTGGTAAACGTGTAGGTAGAGCTGGTGTGGGCCATACATTTACCAGGATAATAGGATGCTGAAAACCACACGCACACAAAGACACAGGTTTCCGAGTTGGTATTTATGAGGGAATTTAGAAGAAATTAAACAAACGCATACTAGTGTTTCAGAGAGAAGGAGTGCTGATTCTAGATGTTTTGGCCTACTAAATGTAATATAGTAAAGTAAGTAAAGGACTTGTAAGAGGAGTGAATGTGAGTGTGTGTGTGTGTGTGTATAGACTCACCCAAGGGGTCAGTGTTGCTGAGGTGTGGGGATGGGGACGGGGAGGGTGGAGAGGGTGGTGCAAGGCCGGGCTGCTGGGGAGGGACGGGGTTAGGGGTGTTTGAGCTGGAGCAGGAGGGGATGGCTGGGGAGGCAGTGGTGGAGGAGGTGGGCAAGCTCTGGAAGTATTGCTCTCCTGGTTCATCCTCCTCAAAGCCCCCCCACGGGAACACCTACAACAGCAGGGAGTAGGAGTGTGGTGAGCACAAACCCTACGTTGATGGAAGCACCACATACACACGCACGCACGCACGTGCGCACCCACACACACACTCAGAAATATCTACAAACAAAATCACTTTACTCTCAAATCACTCAGACAAAAATACACACACCACAAACAACCCACCTGCTCCAGCTCTAGTTCCAGAGGTCTGTAGCCCTTGGGGACGACCCCCGGCCTGGCATCCAAGATCACCCCCAGGTGAGGCTGGGCTAGCTGCTGCCAGTGGTGAAGGGTGGCAGAGCCTAGACACACACAACACAATCAAGATGACTGTAGCTGGGGAAACCATACAACAGACACTCATGAACACAGACAAAATGGAGGTTGGTGTGTGATCCTCTCCCAAAAAAGATTTAGAGAAAATAACAATCTTATCAATGAGAACAGACAGACTGAATAGCAACATAAGACTGTGTCAAATGATACAAGAAGCAGAAGAAGAAAGTATAGTGAGAAAGGTGTTTTTATTGGAAAGACACAAATTATAAAACAAACAGATGGACAGCATTGCCACAAAACACAGAAAAAACAACACAAAGATGGAACAACAAAAATAATGTCAGAAGAAAATAAATAAAGGAAAAGCATAGCAAGAAGTGCTGAATATACAACATTAAAATAAAGGTTGGAAAATAAAATAGAAATTCAGTGGGAATAAATGAGAAAGAATATATAACCAATGAGGAAAATGATGTTTACTTAGACAAATAATCAAGGACAATGCCATTTCTTTTCAAACTGTAGTTACACGATTAACCTGTAGAGGGCAGCCCCAGCCAGTTAGAAAAGGTACACTGCGGCCTTGCACTGTGGTCAGAGGTCTATATCCAGCCCCTAGGCTCTGTGTCTCTATAGTACGAGTGCTTGGTGTGGTGCATCAGGGACCAAAAGGAGTTAAAGAGCATGAGAGACAAAGGCTGCTCGCCTTTCTCCCTCCCTCCCTTCACCCTCCTCGCCCCTTCCCTGTCCCTGGCCCACCGCCTCCCTCGCTCCCTCTCGATGCCAAACTTACTCTTCCTCACCCAGCCCCAGCCCTTCTCCCCCTCTATCTCCCCCTCCACCTCCCTCTGACGCTCTCTGTTCCTCGCTCTCTCCCCCTCTCCTGTCCTCTTCTCCCGCCTGCTCCCTCTCTTTTTCCCCACTTCCCAGTTCTGGTCGTCCCCCCTCTTCCTTCCTCCCATACCTCTTTCCCGCTCTCCTCCCTCACCTTCCAGAGGCTTGACGATCTGGAGTTTGTCGGGGAGGTAGGGCCTGGAGGCCCACATGTGGAGGCTGCCCAGGGACATGATGCTGTCCGAGGGGGTCATGCCCCCACCGAGGCCCATGCCACAGGCGTCCTGCATCCCCCCGCGCCCCCGCCGCCGCTCCCGCTCGTCCTCGAAGAAGCGCCTCTCGCTCAGGTTGTTCTGCCGCCGCAGGGACAGGCGCCGGAGCGCCAGGCGGAGGTCCTCGGCCCCGCCCACTTTCTTCTCGCGGCCGTCCGAGCTATTGCCAGAGGAAAAAAAATTATAATTAAGATCCGTTTAAAAACAAAATGGGATAACGCTGACTGTTTGTGGTCATGTCGCTTCGTGTGTGCCTTTCGAGAGTCAAGCCTATGTATTTCCCAACACGCTGGATAACCGATGTGTTCCTGCTCACCCCTCCTGACCGGCAGCCGTCTCCATCAGGATGCTCTGCGTGCGGTTGTCCAGGGCCGGGCCCTCCCCTCCGAACAGGACGGAGCGGGGCGTGGCCGACCCGCTGGACCCGGGCGAGCTGCGAGAGGACAGCGTCTGATTGGACCCCGGGATGTTGGCGTTGGACGGGATTGGTGAGCGCTGCCTGGCCGTGTGGTTGATGTTCTTCACCGCCTCGAACACGCGCCTGTGGTGGATCCTGCACACACAGAGCTCTCCGTCAGTCAGTCACGCTTTTTTAAGTGAGAAGGAGCCTAACCGAGTAGATGGAGGAAAATGTTGTGTACTTCTGCTCCTCGCTCTCCGGATCGTCCATGCTCAACTCCTTCCTCATGGTGCCTTCGATCTCCGCGGCCAGAGAGTCCTAAAAGACGCCACACACACACACACGTTTTACAGACCGTTTCAATGCAAAAACACAGAAAAAGTCTCTTTCTCGTACAAACAGTAACACTCCCACACTGACCATAGGGTAGAGCCCCAGGGGGTGGTAGCGACGCGGAGTGCCCGCCGGGTAGTTCCTGTTCCTCAGGTTCTTCAGCTCCTCCTGGGCCTCGTGGAGCATCTCGATGCACTCAGAGTACTTCTCATCCAGCTCTGTCAGCTGGGGGTTCACGTAGGGGGACAAGGGGAACATTTAGGGGACATTACACTGCTGTAGCGTATTGTATGGGTCTGTTCCATTGAGGTTAACCCGGTAGTCCTAGCACGTCGCTGTTAACTGAGACAAAAACAGGTAGGAGGGCAGGTGAAAGGGTTACCTCGACCGTAAGCTGTCTCTGGGCATCTTTGGCTGCCACCAGGTGCTGAGACAGCTCCTCGTTCTCCACCGCAAACTGGACACACACACACACACACACACACACACACACACACACACACACACACACACACACACACACACACACACACACACACACAGGGAGGGAGACCCCTTAGCATTTTCAACAGACGAGTGGCAGGGTGACCTAATGATAGAGTGACATGAGGGCAAATCAGCGTCCGGATTAATTGACGGGCCCGTGTAGGCGCCATGTTCTTACAGACTTGGCCTTCTTCTGCAGGTCCACTATCTGAGAGAGCAGGTGTGTGATCTCCTCCTGTTGGCGGGAGGCATCCTCCGTCTTACGGGCCAGCTCCTCAGCGATGGTGGAGATCTGGAGACTGGAGAGCCCTGGGACGGACAGAGACAGAGAGACGTCACAGTCGCGAGGGAGCAAAGCCAGGAGCGAGTGTGGGGGAGACGAGGAAGCCGCCATATACTCACTGAGCTCCTTGACACAGTCGTTGACCAACTGCTGCTCCTTCTCCTCGTAGATCTCAGTCTCCGACTTCAAGTGGCATGCCTGCACAGAAGAACAATAGATTCTTAGACTCTCAAAATTCAATAAAGCCCTGTGTGTTTGTGTGTGTGTGTGTCTGTGTGCTGGCGTGCGTGCGTGAGTGCATGCGTGCGTGTGCGTGCATGCCACGTACCTCTGAGCGGAGCGACATGTTTTCATCCTGCAGGTCTTCCAGTTTTCTCTGGAGGGTGTCGGATCCAAACCCGCCGGACGCCATGCCCACCCTACTCTTCTTCCCCCTTCACACACAGACACACACACACGGGGCAGGGTGTTTAGATGGAAGAGAGTGCATAGAGACATGCAGAAAACAGGGAGCACGGCGGGGACACTAACGCTGGGGAGCCCATAAACTCGTCCTCGCTGTCCTCCGCTGCTTTGGTGTAGAACTGCAGCAGCTCATCCTTCAGGTTCAGCTCATGGTGAAGCTGCGCCACCTGGGGAAGGGGGCGCCAAGAAACACTTTAGAAATGTCATCATTTTGTGTGTGCATGAGTGCCTGAGCGTGTGTGTGTGTGTGTGTGTGTGTGTGTGTGCGTGCGCACCTCCTCCGCGATTTGCCCCACTTGCTCCTCCAAGTACTCATTCCGCTCAGTGAGAGTTCTGTTCTTCTTGAGCAGTGATTGGCCAATCCTAGCCGCGAGCTCCAGGTCGCGCTCTTTCTATTGGTTAGAATGGAAGAGAAGATGGATTCATCACGTGCCGAATGTGAGACCTCGGAGACCGTCCGAACTGACTCGCCAAACAAAACGCGGGACACATTCAAATGAAGCCTAACCTCCTCCAGCAGACGGGTGACGGCGTCGATGTCATTGTACGTCTTCGTCATCTGGCCCACGCGGTCTGCACATAGCACTGTGGGAGGGGCAGGAAGGACAGAGACACAGGGGTGAGACGGAGAAGACACCAGGGACACAGAGCCAGCCCACACCGCTGACCACCACGGACCCCTGCCCCAGCTGCAGTGGAGCTCTCCTTCCATTGAACCGAAAGGTGACCGGTCCAATTGTCACGGAAGGCACAACACACATACACACACACACACACACACACACACACACACACACACACACACACACACACACACACACACACACACCAAGACAGCTGCGGACGACTCGAAACCTTACTGGGAGGCCCGGAGGGTATGCCTTCACACACACACACACACACACACACACACACACACACACACACACACACACACACACACACACACACACACACACACACACACACACACACACACACACACACACACACACACACACACACACACACACACACACCAAGACAGCCACGCAGACTATCCAACCATACTAGAAATCGTTAGCCACCTCTTACGTCACAAAGTCGGTAAGTGGACAACAGTACGGGCGGCTGTTATGCAACACGGAATATCCGCTTTAAAAATCACACATCAGAGGAGGAATTACATTATGCACCTATGGAGGTGCTGTGCTATCTCCGGCTCAACACATATTCCAGGAATTCATAGAACAGATTTTCAGAAAAGATGCCATAACATAATATTCAGGTTTGAATAATCACGACTACAATTTAATAAACCACACCTTCCTGGCTATATGGACTTAAACACAAAACAAAATTCATACATGACAAAGATCGTTCAATTACAAAATGGCCAGTATCTGTCAATATTGTTAATTCCTGACAACTAATTGTATTGCCACTACATCCAATGCCCGGCTATGAGCAATTCAATAGGGTAAGATGATAAATAGGGCACCAGGCTTACATTAAGGGGAATGTTTCTGTGGAACGTAGATGTAGCCCTGAAACGCCCCAAGGTGGATATCGACTACAGGGCAATCAATACTGCTCTAGTTTAGTGGTCAAAAACACAATACAAAGGTCATGGTCTCTGTTGCAGAGTGGGCCATTAAGTTACTGTTTAAATCTCAAATCTGACTACATGGTTCTGGATGTGGCTTTGTATATAAAGGCATCTAGACAAAACAAATCTGAATATGCTGGTCTCCTGCTCAAACGAATAGCGCTTCATTCAGATCCAGTCAATAAGCACAACAAAGTCTGGGCTAGCTGCTACCACCAAACCCTTTCCATAGCGCGCTACTGTCTGTACTGTCTGCCTCTACAGAACCCTGCTAAATATTGTCTATGTTGCTCAACTAAAATTAAATACATAGTGGGTAATGTCCATGCTACTCCCTTATAAAACAGAAAAGAGAAATGCAGAAGATTTAGTCCCGAAACTAGTCACACGAGTAAATAAGAAAATATATCTTTCTATCTCACCCACGTCTGCGCGATAAAAACATTCAAATGTTTACCATTGGAGCCGTGATCATAATAACGGTTGTCCAGCTCACATCCATCCCCCGTCAGCCTCTCCATCCTTCCCTCGCTGTCTTTCTCTCCTCTGGTGTCCACGGTGAGAGAGAGACGAGAAGCGACCGTCCAGCCCGTCCTTGGGTAACTCTTAGGTAACACTGAGCCCTCACTCCTACACCGAGCAGGACTAATTGAACCGACGCGACTCTTCCCTCCCACGCACACACAGACATAATATGGGGGCGATAAAAACAGAGCAACTACAGCTACTGACTCTTCCAGATGGAGCATGCATTATGATTGGATGACGGGCCAGCCAATCCCATAGATCAGGTCCATCAAGTAGTCCTCCTTTGTCTTCCCTTTCTTTACAGTATCACAACCGTGTGTCTTTAAATGTCTTTCTCTCTCTCCACAGGGACAGGAAGTACTCAGCATCAGCCTAATGAATCACGGTTGCCATGGTGAAAATCATGCACAATCCCATGACGCTTTCCCATTCTCTTTCACACACACCACACAAACACTATACTGAACCCTCTGCTCTACGCCAGTGACTCCATAGGAAAAGTCTAGTCACCTGATAAGCCTAAGGTCACACTTCCTACATCTTCTCCAATAACAAACTAGATAACACACACCGGCATACCTGTATGTTGTGTGACTAGGCTTAGAAACAAACACTTTAAAGTACAAACACACCATACAAAACCACTCGCCTCCCACTTCTACACAAAGAGCACTAGTCAGCCTTACTGAAGTATTTGAGTGTCTCCTCGATCTGCTCTGTAGTCAGGTCGACCCTGGCGTCCGGAGAGAGGAGGGGCGTGTGCAGCCAGTCATCGTGTTCGTAGCCGAAGACGGTGTCCGCCCGCAGCCGATAGAGAGGCAGCTGCTCCTCCAGAAGACTGATGATCTCCACCTCTGGCAGGTCAGTGCTGTTACACACATCTGACCCACAGAGAGAAAAGGAGGAACACCCGGCAATGAGAAGATTTACTACAGACTACCTTCCCTACCTTTATCATAAAAATACTACACAATTTAAGAATAAGAATAAGAATAAGAATAATAACAATCGTGATAACTGTTGTACTCTACTGGTATAACCCTTTTCAAAACAAGTTACATATGTGCACATGTGTACACAGGTGCTTCACAAACTATTTTGAAAGCAAGCTGGTAAATGTTGATAAAGGATGTAACATAAACTGTAGTAAAACAAAGCAGCAAACACTGCATGATCAAAAGCAATTATGGACACAAAAAATTTCAAGAAAAGTTGGCCCGTCTTAATGTTGTTAATTTCAATTAAGATCAGGATGAAGAGTAATCCATTCCAAATTTTTGTGACAGGCTCAACAATTAGGTCAGAAAATAAAGATTGTTATGAATTGGCCATATCATCTATATATTATTCTACCGGATTTTTTATCCAAAATGTTAATTACTGATGTTTGACCTGTTGATCTCTGCAGTTGTATAATAATAATTATTATTATTACAATAATAATGCATTTAATTTATAGGCACCTTTTAAGACATTCAAGGTCACCTTTGTATTATTATTATTTATTTATGTCTTCTGCTGCTGATTATGTTTTGTTTGCTTTGTCAGCTGTGTGTTTTATGCCTGATAGCCTTTTGGCCATGTCGTCATTGTAAACGAGGACTGGTTGTCATTAGACCCATCTGGTAAATAAAGGAAACAACTAAATAATTCATTTCATTCATGATATCCATCAACAGTTTAACACACACATCTAGGATGGGACCATTTTATCTCATCACTGCTCAATACATGTTCTTACACACAAAAAGTGATGGAAGCTTGCACTCACACACTCACTCACAGACTCACTCACAGAATCGCTCACACACTCACTCACACACTCACTCACAACTCACAAACACGCACAAACCTGTGATGGTCTCGGCGTCCCTGCAGCCTGGGGGAGCCTGGTGTGCGTGGGGCTGGCCGGGCTCTGCCTCGCTCACATACTGCTCCTCCTGGCTGAGACACAGGCAGATCTCTGGGTCTAGGTCTGGAGCTGGGGGCTGGGGGGAGGCCGGAGAGGCCAGCTTGGCTACCGTCTCACTGGGGGAGAGAAGTGCTGGCCATGTGCCTTGGGACCTGGGGACTCTGAGTTACCAGGTAACTGGTGGGGAGGAGGAGCTACAATAACAACCTGCAGAGGAGGAGAACATGATGAACAGAGAAAATGTGAACAAAAAAGGACATGGAGGAAGAGAACAAACAAACAGGAAAGGCAGAGAGAGTCAATCACAGTAAGGCATTATGTCGTCATGACTACAGACTAATTCTTTGGCTCTTTCAGGTCTACCTCTAACGCTACAAAGCTGAACGACAGGCTGACTCGGCATTGGGCAGCCTGCCAGCCCTCCAGCCAGCCACATGAATAGCAGCACATCCACTGCAGAGGCCGAACAACAACAGCATATATACAGGATGCAATAACATATCAGATGGCAGTCGGTCCAAAGCTAGAGGGGTGCACAGTGCTGAGTGCATCAGTCTCTTTGATTGACATACGGACCTAGACAGAGCAGGGTCAAACCGCTGTCAGACAGACAGTAAAACGGACAGGCTGTCGGGATGGAGCTCCTATCTAGTGTTCACACAGAGTGCTGCTCTTGGTCAAGATCCTGCAGCATGGGCCTCCACTGCAGATACGGTAAGGCACAGTGCACCGGAGCTCTCCAGTGGTGAATTCACCTCTGTGTGAAGATTAGTGAAACGGGGATCAAAGGCACTGTCAGGGCGACATTTCTAAAAATAGAGCTGCACATATTAGAGCCAGAGGGATGTGTGTGTGTGTGTGTGTGTGTGTGTGTGAGTGGAGTGTACATGGTGTGTGTGTGCGCTCACCAATTGTAGAGCGTTATGCAGTAGATTACATGACCAGGTTGTGCATCTTATATAATAGAAGGGAAACCTGGAGGATGATGATGAGTGTGTGCTGTTTCGGTTGGATGACTTCCATTACATTATGCTGCTAAATAAAGAAGATGTGACTCATAAAACCCATCTACTCCAAAAAGAAAACATTGATTTCATTGTTCAAAAAAATCAGATATGAGAATACGTGGGAATTACATTTCCAAGTATATGCACAGAAACAGAGCGTGCACACAGTGCACATTAACATTGACCTTGAGATCAGGTTACGTTTGCACTTCAGAGCTCAGGAATGATATGCTGTCAGATGGATAGTGCAGACCAGAGGAGCTCAGGCCAGGGGATGGAAACCTAGTACAGGCTATTCAGCAGTCTAGTTAAAACACTCCCTTCAACGTATTTGATCCAATATGGAAATAAATGTTGAATATAATACGTTTCAAATGAGCAATGGTAATTAAAGTTTTAAGATTTTTTTTTTTTTTACACTAAGTCTTATCGAGTGCAACCAATATCGCACTTTAAAACAAGATACACCGAACCTGTGATATTATGTCCTTCTTATCCATATTAGGCTTGGACAGGACTGTCTATTCTTCGCTATGATGGCTGCAAAGCGCTATTAATTCAACAAGTTTAGAGATAGTTTGGTGGTCAATGGGGAAGTAACTATAGTGGGAAGTGACGTATGTGTTAGATTAATGCGAAGTACTTTGATTAAACTATATTTAACTTTTAATATGGGTGAAGGTTGTCAGCATGTGGTCATCTTTTTTATAGCCTATAACCTGAGATTAAATGGACTTAATCGCACACATTGTATCATCGTTAATTATAATTAAAGGGATAGTTCGTCTATCCCGATCGTTTTGGTCATCATCACCAATACGACAAAACGTATTTCTATGTTGAGGGTGTGACTGCTAGAGACTTCCAAACGTGGCGCGTCACGGATGCGCCATGCCTTTCATGAACAATATAATTGCGTACTAAATGGCGAGTAGACAGTTAGATTCGATTATATGTTTAAATTGTCCTTGGACTATATGATAGGAATAGAATATACATTACATGGCACATTGTGAAATGAAATACTTACTCGCAACTGGGCAGTAATTTATCCAAACGATCGCTTACAGCAGCCTACGAGATTGCCTTTTTAGGCTTAACGTTTCAATAAATCCGGGACAACGCGAGATCGTTCACTATGATGCAAAAAAAGGCCGTTATTTCACCCGTAGTGAAAGGCGTAAACAGATGGTCATCCGATTTTTTTCAGCAGCAGTTCTCTAACCCGACGACCGTTTGATTATAGAACCTTGGTCTAGATCCACCAAGTACCGATCTGTGCGCAATGTTCAAGGTCACATTTATTGCTAAACTCGCTCCTGAAGCAATCCACTCTCCCTTCCCTAAAGCCATCTCTATACACTAGCTGTCCTACAGTCCTGGTAAAAACCGCTGTCACCGAAACACCGGGCGAACAGCCAGTGACGTCACTATACAACATCCACGGCAGAATACAATAAAAAGGAGTCAAGCTATTTAAGATTTTCAAAGGCATCTACATTATTTCCACGTGTAAATAAGTGTATGTGTGTTTGTGTGTGACTGACAAAGGGTAAGAGAGAGAGAGAGAGAGAGAGAGAGAGGTGTGAGCGACGCTGTTCTGTACCCAGTGACTGTCTGGATGAACTGAGTTGAGGAAACAGAGGCATCATTGTCTGAAGATGGTTGCTGTCTGTTTCTTTCAAAAGAGCTTATTCTGTACGTCCTCTATCCGACCTGTTCCCCTCTCCTCAACATAGACATGTCAACGTAAAGGCCTGGGTGAGGTGGTTGCAATTGAGGTCTTGGCTACGGAGTTAACTTGTTCTACTTATCTGAAAAGAAGAGTGCATTTAACAGGCCGCAGTATGCTAAACTTTTATATGCCTTGGTTAGGCTCTGTGCATATGCGATACAATCCATGGCATCGGACTGTACTTTATTGCCTTTAATTGCCTTCTTTCCAGGTTGGCACATAAATACGAGCAGAGCTAAATATAGTAAGTTACTAAGTTACATTTTTAAATAAAAGTAAAATAAGACAAGCGTGTTGTTCCAAGTGGCGTAAAATAAGGGATGTATTCAATAGACTATAAGGGAGTTTGATATAAGAATACAGTTTAATAATGCTTAGCCCTACACTACTAGATATGAACACAAGATGTCGGCATAGAGCCTCTTGAGAAGCATACAGACTCGTTACTGTATTATCCAGAGTTGTTTGCGATGGACATGGAGCACATCTATTGGTCCACTAGCGCGGTTTCCCGTCGTTCCTCGGTTTTGTAACCAACCCATAATAGCATGGGAAGCTTTCATTACAAAACAGTGTGTGATGCTTTGACTCGGGTACACACGCAATATTTCAATCAGAAATTAATTTTGAGGGAATAAGCTTAGAAATTGTAACTGTAAATTATATTAATGATTGTGCACGCTTGTTGGTACCTTATTTTGTACACTAGTTTCCAAACTTGCGAATATTTAGGCTACACAATTTAACTCGACGACGAATGGACTATAGGCTCATCTTGAACCCACAAGCGCTTATTTTGTAAAGGATACATTTTTGGAAAATGCATTGCATGTAGAGAATAAAAGACACGGTCTTTAATTAATTTGTCTGCAGTGTCAATTACACTGTTACTTTACATAAGGAAAACTGGCACGTGGCAATTGTATCCCATGTTTCATGTTTCACTTCTGTGTCAAGTGGATATTACTAGTCAGTGCTTTTCTTTGTTTTGTATCCTGTCCCAGTGG
This sequence comes from Galaxias olidus, assembly GCA_026901105.3. Lineage (NCBI taxonomy): Eukaryota > Metazoa > Chordata > Actinopteri > Galaxiiformes > Galaxiidae > Galaxias > Galaxias olidus. Next base: position 120,973 of record JAPMUY010004162.1, read on the forward strand.
AATCTATAGTCTCACTTAATAGAAAAACAGCCTTTTCGGATTATTTTTTGTTTTACAAAAGCCCTTTAATTAATTGATCATGCATTTTGATCAGATCCTGTCTGCGGTTGGGGGATTTGGGAAGTACCAGAAAATTCTTTATTTGTGGATTTGTCTTCCCCAAATACTTCTGGGCTTTCATATGATGGTGAGCATCTTTACCGGAGCAACACCACCTCACCACTGCCGAGGGAGCCACAGCTTAGCCGACACGAATTCCTCATTTTCCCCATCGATCAGCCAAAAGCTCAACATCAGCATCCAACATGATCCACAGGCGGACTCATCCTGCTTTCCCACGGACAACCTGTTCCAAGAGAACCGAACGGCGCGTTCTCCGTGTGAGCATGGATGGATTTACAGCAAGGATGTTTTTCAGAGTACCACAGTCACAGAGGTAACAATATTTATAAGAAAAACATTCATCATCTATTGGCAATGAACTGCAGACTTGTGTAACATTTACCCTAAATGCATGCCATACCACCAATGCCCTAAACACATAGTCTACCGCCTGCAGATCTTGGAGCTCAAGCACTTGCATATCCAATGCAAACCCCTTATCTAACTTTGTTTCAATTGTTTGCACTGCTGGCTTTATCGTATTTTTTATTCCTATCTCAGCTTAAACACTGTCTCTAACTCTTGTTCCCTGTCTCACACTTCCGCTAGATCTTTCTTCACTCCTTCCCTGTCGCGAATTCCTACTACCCCAGATCCATATCCCCGACAAATGTCCTTTGTTCCCTCTGTTTGATAGACTCCTTTCATTCCTTTAATGCCCTGCTTCCTTCTTTGTGCAGTGGGACTTGGTGTGTGACAGAGCTGTTTACAACAGTGTGGGTTCATCCGTCTACATGTCTGGTCTGCTGGTAGGAGCAGTGCTATTTGGAGCCATGGCTGATAGGTATGTCCTACTTCCATTTGAACATGAATCCTTTCATTTTTACACCCTATAATTGGGGTCAAGCCCAACTCATGGCTGCTTCCAATGTAACTCAGATAGGCACACAGAGCATGTGTAAACACGCACAGTCCCACACACAAACAATAATGTGCACAGTGCACACTAATGAGCACTCTTCCACAATAAGATCTGTGGATCTTTCTCTCCATCTCGGTCTTTCTTTTTCTGTTCTATCCGTCCATGTGTCTGTGTGTCTCAGATATGGCCGACGTTTGGCCCTGCTCCTGTCCATAGGCCTACAGACGGTGTTTGGCGTGGCGACTGCGTTTGCTCCCAATTTCCCTATCTATGTGTTGCTACGCTTCATTGTGGGCACCACCATATCTGGAGTCATCATCAACGCCTTTGTACTGGGTACACATGTACTCTTACACACACATGTTCAACGCATGGATTTATATGCATTTTTTATTTCACAATATTAATGAAAGGTATCTGCGCACCTGATGTTATTTGGTTGCGTCAAAGGCCAAATATATGATAATGCTCAAGATACATATTCTGGTTTTTAACCTGTAGGTTACTTGACATCACTTTGCTGTGTGCTATGATATAAAGGATAAAACATACATTTCTGGAAGAAAGCCGTTAAATCCATCAATCTGGCTGTCATTCGCTTACTATTATTTCTGTCCCGTCCCAGAACACAAACCCAAACCCTTCACTCCTATTTACCTTAAGCTCCAAACCACTACCTTACTGTGACCCTATTCCCACCCTACGCCTCCCTTAGCTCCTCCCACACCTTTCCAAGCCTCCTCACCTGTCCTGCTCCTTCCCCCACTACCTGTGCTCCCCTACAGGCACAGAGTGGACATGCACCCAGAAGCGCATGCTGGCTGGTATAACCACTGACTACTTCTTTGGCCTGGGCTACATGCTGCTAGCGGGCGTGGCCTACCTCATACGAGACTGGAGGAAACTGCAGCTGGCGATATCAGCACCTGGCTTTTTGCTTATCTTCTACATATGGTGAGAAGTCTCTCTCTCTCTCTCTCTCTCTCTCTCTCTATATATATATCTATATATCTCTATATATATATATATATATATATATATATACTGTATATAGATAGATAGACGGACGGATGGATGGACGGACAGACAGACAGAAATTCAGATTGAGAGTGCTACATATAAAATTGCAACTAGCTTGATGTTTTTGTCATATCCTCTTTCCTTCTGGTTCTATTTTGTCATTTTTAGTTGTTTGCGTTACATAATTTTCTCTCATGTCTCTCCTTACTCACCCTCACTCAGGGTGGTCCCTCAGTCAGCCCGATGGCTGGTGGCGAATGACCGAAGAGAGGAAGCCATTGTCCTGCTGCGAAAGGCAGCGCTAGTCAACGGCCGGGTGTTGCCTCCATCCATCCAGGTGCCCCCTTGCATCCTCCTCCCAATGTCCTGTGAACTACGTCCTGTACTGTTAAACAATATGCAAACCCAGTCAAGTCTATTTGTATAGGTGTTTACCGCCTGGGAAGCCTAATATTGTGTGTGTGTGTGTGTGTGTGTGTGTGTGTGTGTGTGTGTGTGTGTGTTTGCCAGATTGAGAGGTGTGACATGAAAAGCGGAGGAAAACGAGGTCACTCAGCCGTAGACCTCGTGCGAACACCTCAAATGAGGAAGAGAGCTTTCATTTTGTTCTACGTCTGGTATGCATTGATTTTGATAACCATGTACCAACAAAATGTGTAATGCTTTTTATTGTGAATCTTGTTTGCGTCTCTCTTTTTCCCTCTCTTTCCCCCCATTCCTCATCCCATATACCCTCTCTTTCGCTGGATTGTTAGGTTTGTGAACGTTCTAGTGTATTATGGCCTTTCCCTGGGAGTGTCCAAGCTGGGGACCAACCTTTACCTCACTCAGTTTGTGTTTGGATTGGTGGAAATCCCTGCCCGTTCATTGGTCCTCCTGTTCCTTCCATTGAGCCGTCGGCTTTCCCAGAGTGCATTCTTGGCCATTGGAGGAGTTGCCTGTTTGCTCACTCTCACTATCCCTGAAGGTACAAAACCTAAGTAGTAGCAGTTTCATGACCAGTATCAGAATATACGGAAACGAGACGAAATGTACCTATTCCCTGTTACTTGGCCAATTTCTAACCCTTTCTACCCGGTCGTCGCTAGTCAACATATCCTTAATTCCCTCCACCTCTCCTAATTCCACCAACTGCTTTTCCTCCCCAGATCATCCCAATCTAAGGACTGCTCTGGCTATGGTGGGGAAGTTTGGCATCACAGCCTCCTTTGCTGTTATCTATGTCTATACAGCGGAGATATTCCCCACTGTACTCCGGTACGTACACAGCCCTTACGTGGGGGCGTCCATGAAGGCAGTGCAGTCGTATTGTACATAACAAACGTTCTTCCCATGAAGAGCATACAAGCAAACACAGTCGTATGTATGTGTTGTGTGTGTCAACAGGCAGACAGGAATAGGTGTGTCCAGCATGTTTGCCAGGATGGGCGGCGTGTTGGCTCCTATCATCAACATGCTGCACAGCCGGAGCCCCTCCACTCCCATGATCATCTTCGCCGTGGCCCCGCTCCTAGGGGCCGTGCTGGCCCTGGCGCTGCCGGAGACCGCTGGTCGACCTCTTCCCGATACGGTGGAGGACGCAGAGAACTGGGACAACAGGTACTATGACCTCCCAGGAGACCCACACAACTCCTCAAGGAGCGCTGCAGCATACTATGTGTTCATTCAAACATCCTGGTGCAGAGGAAGATGTAGAGGCAGTGTAGGAAATTAGACGGTACATGGCAATGTTGTTCATGTAGAAAAAGACAACAGGAACATGAATAGTGGTATACGCTGTTTCTTACATTTCTTAATAATCCTTTGGGTATTCCCATGTGAATACAAGTCTCAAACCTACATCTTATGGTCTCATACCGTTGATCTTATTTAAACATGTTCAAGACTCACACGTTCCTCTATGTGCCTTAAAAACATCTTTGTTGTTTCTTTTTCAGCACTCCAACAAAAGAGAAGCCAGATACGTTTGCGAACACAAGCCAATCAGGGGGCAGCACAGAGGAGCAAGAGCTGGAGTGCCTAGCAACCCGGTCCTGACAACGCTCGCTGACAACGCTCGTACCTACATACTACCAGCTCAATACGTACACTCACATGTACACCTTCATTCACACTATGCAATATCTCATACATGTCTTTATATTTCTAACGCAAACTAAAAGGTCTATAAGCATTATGTGATTCAAGCCAATGCGTTGACTCTGACACACACACACACACACACACACACACACACACACACATACAAAGAAGGCCATTCAACCCAACTGCCAAGTAAATTATCCTCCCCTTCCCTCAGTGACAGCATTAAATGCTTTAATGCATTACGAGTTAAGAATCTTGTGAAATCTAACTTCACAAAAAGCATAAGCACTGTAAATGATCTTCTTGATATTTTACATTGAACATATTCGTTGTCCTTTTTATCCACATAGATTGGGACAGAATGATTAAAACAGTCGAGGGTCTTTCAGATATGATGCTGATTGGACGGCTTGCTGCAGAGAAGGACTTGGTCAAACGTCATCAGCAGAGTAGAACAAACTTACACATCCACTGTACAACAGTTGGATTCTGACTGTGTATGTTAACAGGTGGTTTTATAATTGTCTCAAGCAAATATGAATAGAACTTTGTATAACGTTCCTATGGGCTATAGATTTGTGAAATTATGTGTTCTCGTTGATGGCATGTCCGCCATACCTTTTTAGCCATTTCTATGCAGTGTTTGTACAACCCACTGCTCTTTTCCTATTTTTTCTATTTCCTCTTTCTTAAGGCGGGAGAAATTAAACTGCCAAAGTAGATTGCATGCACCATTCCAACTTTTTTATATGCCTGAGTGCCCTATGTACTGTAGTGCTTCCATGTACTGCAATTATAATATACTGTGGTTCTTAATGTGTTTGTTATAATAATAATGAAATGTGCCTGAAATGAGCATGGGTTAGGCTTTGGGAGAATATGGGAGACAACTATGAGTGGTTTGGGTTTTAGCACCAAGGGCTTGCCACCAGGTTGTGAAACACCTGCATGGGCTGCATGTTCTGTTCCTATGTTGGTTGACCATGTCAAGCTGGTAAGTTAATTGATTGATTGATATAAAGCGTTAAGCATTTATAACGTAGCATTTAATGTTAAAGAATCTTTAATAAACCTAGACACGTTTGTCTTTTTTTTAATAGTACTGTGAGTGTATTGAGGGGCAAAGCTGTTACTATTTTGCATGTGTGTAGGTAAGCATGTCCAATTGCTGCCCACACACAGCATGTGCCAGTATAATTATGTTCATAAGCAAAATGTCACAATAACACAAACATCAGGTATAAAAACATTACACAATTTTATTCAGATTATTTCTGACAATGATGCCAGTGAATGTTTATCCAGTGACAAAGCACAAGTGTGGGTGTGTGTATTGCAACAGGTGTTTTGTACAAATAACGAAGGCACAAAACATGTCGGCTATAAACAGCAATAAACATTTCTAAAAACATGCCGGAAAAATCCTGTGTTTAACTGCACAACACCCTACACTTTAAGCTAAAATTGAAATAGTTTCTTGGATCAATTCAACCACCCCTTTAAAGTTCACTCTCTCAGACACTTCACCAAAGTGGACATGAAGATGACTCAAAATCATGTGCAATCGTTGTGCGCAATTACGGCAGTAAATATGTGTGTATGTGTTAAGACATTGTAACGTATGTAGCATCTGTAGCAACGCCACAGTTGTTGTCTTTCATTGACATGAGAATGTAGCCGTCGTTACCCCAGTAGGTAGACCAGGAGTTCTTCACTAACCAGTAGGGCTCCCCCTTCAGGACGCCGTAGCCCACTGCAAGCACAGCGTGATCCAGGTCCTCCGGGGTATTACCTGTAAAAATGGAGATGCTTTTAGTCTTTAGGAGTGCATAAAATCAATATTGTGAAATTGGTTGTGTGTGGGAATGGGAAAGAGACACTCACCACAAGCAGGCTCATAGTAAACCCCATTACTGTAGAAGACAAAGGATCTGTGTGAAGCGTCGATGCTGACAGCCACAGGTCCGTTCTTAAACAGCGCTAGTTTCAGGGCCTCGATGCTACCGGATGTAACATTGGTGTAGCCCTGAATACGTGCTATCAACTGGGACGAGTTCAAGTGGCAGAGACCATTCTAGGGAGCACAGATACACAGTACTTCAGTGAAGAACTCCGGAAAGTCAATGAGGGTGACTTGAGGAGACATCGAGAAATCTATACACACCAAGATGACAGGTACTGGAGGGTTTCTCTCTGTGTATGTGTGTGTGTGTTGACTGGGTACCCAAGTGTGTTTCTCACCATGCCCATATAGGCTCCATAGGTCTCGGTGGTGGCGATTCCTCCGTGCTTCATGATCCACTCGTAGCCCCTCCACTCCTCTCCTCCGTCACAGCCGTTGTTGCCAAATCCCCAGGAGCAGTCCACCAGCATCTGCTGGGACAGGACCTGCAGAGTGCCCGTCTGAAAGGACAAACACCCTGCAGCTTGAATTTTCTTTCTCCTCTCAAGTTAATTAGTAAGCAATGCCTACTAATTCTATGCAGCAAGATGAGACACAGCAATTCCCAAAATAGCCCACATAATTAATATTTTAGAATCTGTAGTTCCATGATAGAAAACTAATGATTTCTTAAACATAAACTGGTTCCACTTCTTGTTTTTGAATCTATTAGCCATCACCAAGGCCTTAGATTTGAATGCACAGTTGCACACAGCCACTCTGAAGCTTGGCTTCAACAGAGGGGACAGACAGAGGTGATAGATGGACCAGACTGCCTGACCCCAAAAGCTAAATCCACACTAGTCGAAACAGCCACCTAATGCTGGTGCCAAGTGTGCAAAGGAGAATAAGAAAGTAACAGACACTCTATAGCTTCATTATAATTTATCATGATCTCTTACTCTGAAAAGCTTTTCAATATTCTTGTTTTGATTTATATTTGTAGCCCTTTGATTCTGTTTGTAAGGATTCTAGCAGTTTTTTTGATAGTATTATTTTAGAGATGAATTTATTTAGTGTTAAAAAGAGAGGAGCCAACCTAAGTATAACCCATTTCATAAAAACAGAGACATGCAGGTGCAGTATTACCTTTGGGACCTGTATTCAGCTAATGAGCAGGAGTGGTAGCCGGTGGCAACTATGGTGTCTAAGCCTCTAAGAGCAGCTAGTAAGCAACTTTATAAACAGATACAAAAAACAAGACGGGTTTCCAGAAGTGAAAATCCATTTGATTCTATATGTGACTTTTTTTCCTTAATTGTGCTCATTAAATCAACAGTCTCGGTCTCCTAAGCCATGGCTATAGATTTAGATTATATAGGACTTAGCCTTGGGTGACAAATGACCTCTAGTCCAGTCTGGATGGAATCTAACCAGGTCGGAATCGAAAACAAAATGGAGGTAGAAACGTACAGTGGGAACAAAAGGTGAAACGGGAACAGGTCTCGAATGATCATTTCCACTTCAGCTGCGTCTACGAGCTGCTGTGAGGTCAGGGAGAGGAGGAACGTAATTGGCCTCCAGGTGAGCTCTGTCAGCTCTGTTTGTGAACCTGCCTATTGGAACGGGACACGGCACTAAGTGGGACAGAGCCTGCTGCTGGGTCAAGCTTACTTCCCATGTCCTGGCAGAGGGACAAAGAGCGACTGCTGTGGCTTCGCAGCATCAGTCCAACCCCGCTCCCAACCTCCACATACTTACACCATGGGAGTCCATTCCAGAACCTTAAACTCAGGGACTCAGGGATTTACCCTTTAATCGCCATAAAATCCATGTACTTCTCATAACTTGTCCGCAAACAGAAATGGCTTTTAATGATATCTAAATCACCCCCAGTATACACTAGATCACAACACACACCCACCCACTTCCACAACCCCACTCTTGTCAACCGATAAATGCACTGCTATAATAATTGATTACACGGAGGCAGGGAACCAGGGAATTTGGGCCTCTCTCCCTGGGGCGCTATTAATCCCATAACAAACCTGAGATTGTGTTGCTTAGCAACATGGGCACAAGCAATGTCTTCAGTGTCTGCATCTATGGTCATTACAATGGAGACCTAAGTATGAACAGAATTCATGCTTATCACTCTAAAGTCTGAATGTGACTGTGGCGAAACAATCCAGTGCTGTTTCATTCCACCCCTTCCTTCAGGCAACCAGAGGGTAGGTTGGGAAAAAGCCATAGAGCATAAATCTGAACATGTCCACTCACTGGTAGGAAGAATAGCACCAGCACTAGCAATAGCAATCTAACAGAAACCTAACTTTTGTTACTAAGGCTGAATTTTTTTTTACTTTCATCCCTAATCCACATGCATTGCGTCCGGCCCTAATGTTCCTGTGAAGTATTTCAAACAAGATAAACAAAATAAATTTAAATAATCAAATCCTGAGGAACAAATGTGACCTAAATAAGGAAGCAATGATCCATTTTAACAGGTTCTGAATCTTCAGGGTGAGGCAGTAAGTAGTGTGTTTTCACCTTCAGGAAGAGAGCGCCCTCTACTGCCCCAGTAGTGGCAAAGCTCCAGCAGGAACCGCAGATGGCCTGGTCCTTCACTGGCGTCACAGCACCTTTAATACACACAAACAAATCAATGAATAGCCTGTTAGTGGGACTGTGAGTCTGTTAACTGCAGGTTTCATGGTCATGATCCCACACACATACCATAGAGCCTCCAGTCCATTGAGTCCGGCACCTGTACTCTCGCGTAGAGCTGTGTGGGGAAGGGAAGCCCCTTGTTGGGGGTCTTGCCTTGTCTTCTCCCCCTCATCACAGCCAGCTCAGACATGGAGCGGTCAGACAAAGAGTTGAGTGCGAGGGAGAACGACAGACCAGCTCTGTTCATGGAGTGGACATACCTAAGAGGGGGGACGAGAAATTATTTCAAACGCAGCTCTTACACTTCCATGAGGCTGCTGTCCCCTTCTTTTGAGTAGAGGATTCATATGAAATGCTGAGGGGGATTCCTTTCGAAAACACCATGCCAGGCTAATGAGCAGAACCCAGAGTACATTCACTCCCTCCCCCTCACCGAACGTTGTGAACAAATGCATGCTCCCTCTTCTCGTGCTCTCTCTCGTCACTGTAAGAACGCTGGAACTTCTCCTTGAAGTGGCCAAACAGACGCTGCGCGTGGCCGGAGGAGGAAGTGTGGATGAGATCTTTCATGGGGTTGGCCAAGATGTGGTGCTCCACCCCTGGACCAGGAAATCCCCCGCAACTCATTCCTTGATGAAAAAAGTATATATTTTCACCACAGTTATAATCATATATTTATTTCCGTATATTGATATGACTGAGACATACAAAGCTGTGTTGCTTCTAGTTTGATGTGAGGCCTCAATGAGCGAACACACCTTCTGGCAGTGAGAACACTTTGGGGTCAACGCTTGAACTGAACTCCTTGTAATCCACCAAGTACTTGTCGTAGTGGGAGCCCAGTAAGGTGTTGTAGCCCATCATCTCATAGTGGAGGGGCGTGGCAGGATCAGCTTTGCCACCGGCTCCCTGCTCAGGCCGGGTCAGCCACAGCGTGTAGGTGTTCTTCTTGTTGCCCGCCGTGGTCACGTTCTGCCAAACCTCGCACAGAGAGCCTCCAAAGTACTCCATCCTGACAAACTGAGAAACACCAACAGCAGCCACAAGTACATTGGGACTGATGGTGAGAGTGCAAAGTCTGATGGTGAGAGTGCAAAGTCAACAATGCGTCATACAGAAACAGAGTGCACGGACCTGGAAACCTTGAACGTCTGGTAGCGCTGCCTGAGGCGTGACCTGGTCTGTCTTGGTACCATTAACCTGGAAACACTTCATCGCGTTGAGTTCTTCTTCTGTGGTCTCAGGAGTGATCTTATAGGAGACACCCCATGGCTTTTCCACCCCCAACTGGTATGTTGACACCTGGCCTGAGTGCAACAAAATGTAAAGCTGGATAGTCTCATAAAAATCAAAGTCAAAATCTTCTAGTCTGCATTTTTGTCCGGCAAATTCAACTGGGCAAGTGTAAATAAGTGACAAACACCATGACTAATAAATTGTTTACTGTATAATTGTGAAATCCCAACCTGCCTTGACAATTCACAACCTAAACTGAATCCTTCAAGTTAAAAGGAAAAGGTATAGCAGTAGCTTCCAGTATTCCAGATCTGCAAAGTTAATCTTGAAAGAAAATACTAGTATAGTGACAGGAAGACAAATAAATAAAGTAATATTGGCATTCAGATTCATGGAAGCGGTCAATCTGTTGAAAAGTCAATCTGGATCTTGATTTCTATTCATGGTGTCATATATTGTGAGGCATATTTTGGCCTTGACCGAGCTTTATTTAAAGATGGAAGTGCCCAATAATTGGAAATGGTTATCATACATAAAAGAAGAACCATTTTAGTGTCAGTTGGGAGTTGTTGTGAAACTTAATCATAAGACTGTCCTCTTGCTCAGCACTTGAGTTTCCTTTTGTTTCCGAATGGATGAGTCTGCAGACGGATTATTTTACGGTCTAGTCAATTCGGCCCGACACAACAGCTTCTTAGTCTCAGATCGGTAAGTCGATGTTTAAACCTAACACTTAGGGACAAGAGGCACTTATGTATGGGCAGAGAGGATATGTTACCATGGTAATAGTCGATGCGGCTGGATTTCCCCGCTTGGTCAAACCAGGCTTCAAATGGCTCCTTAATTTCAGCATAGGGTAAGGAGATCACACCTGTTGGACAGGTTAAATGTTACTTATTGATTAAATACATTCTCAAACATGTTTCACATTTCCATAGGTATGACAAAGAGTAGGAAAATAAGTCTGCTCACTCACCTTTGACATGGTATGCCTTCCCAAAGTCTGGCAAAGAGGGCAGTGACTTTCCTTCTGTGACTACAAATTAAAGAAAATGTGCTTTAAACAAGTATATTTGTTTTACGTAAGAACTAAAATTACATAAAGGGATAATTCAACGCTATTTGGAATCTATCCTAGCTGGGCAGCAGGCAGATGGGTCTCTGCTTACCAGGGTCTTACAGTCAATGTCCTTGAAGACAGAACACGTTTTACCACCCATTCATTACAACAATTACCTCACTTGGAATAAGATGAAAAACATATGGAATCCACTGATGTCTGGCCTAAAGAAACCCAATCGTTAAATGCATTGTTCTTCTGTCTGTGTGTAGTCAAATGGGAGTTCTCCATTATGACTCATTTAATAAACATTTTAGACCCTTTGAATAGATTTGCTCAGTAAATGTAATAGCATGTTTTAAAACGTTTCTGCAAGCACATGACGTTAAATTAGACAAAAGAGGAGTAACATAACAAGACAAAAACATCACATTGTTTAAACAAAATGGTCTAGCTTACCAATTACAGTCAACACAAAAACAGCTGATATGTGCCGAAACATCATGGTTCAAATTTGGACGATAAACAGAGGAAAACAATTGTTTAGCTAAACATACATGTCAAACGAACACAACTTCACATTCTATGACCGCTATGCAAACTGAGCTTTAGACAACAAACAAGCAGCTGTAGCCTATAACGAAAACATGTTCTGAATAAGTGAAAGGCACATCTACTGAGCCAATCAGAGGGTCGTTTGAAAATATGTGCTCCAATGTGATTGTCGGAAAGGGGAGGTGAATGATGTTTGTGGGAAGGGGATCATGTGATTTGTGTCATATGATGAAGATACTTCGCACTTTGCTCGCTTTATTGTGAAGTCACCTGCATTGAGGAAAATAGCAGTAAGTATCCTTATTATCTACAGCATGGAGTTTTTATAAAATAAATATACAATTCTAATTCACGCTCCTCCTTAAAATAAGTTACTATGCAAGCAAGCATGGTAAAAATAAGATTCAGCACTAGGTGTCAGTAACTCACAGTGAATAGCTTACCACCAAGGCCATCACCTTCTGCTCACTAAAAGACATGCTCTCCTCTGTTATATAACTAGCACCATCATTGAAAACTTTATATATCTCAGACACTGTAGGGCAGGAACATTCATTGACCTAAAAATAAAGGGCACGCACCCCTACAGTTTTACCCTTCTATTCACAAAGTGCCCGCATGACTGGCGATTTATGCATTAAAAGTGTGTTTTTACTATAAACAAAAAAAGCCTCCTGCCTCTGTTAAAAGCCCTGCCCATCACATTGGCTGTGCGTGTTCCTGCTTTAGGGTGTGTGTAGGACCCTGAACATCTGCCAAACCATGAAGGTAACACCAAACGCGCTCTCCTGAAGATCTCCAAAGTTGACGTCAATGTGGGTAGTTCCTAATTGTGTTCGGATGAATTCATGTAGGCTATGAACTGGAATAAACCATCAAAACCCCACAGAGGACATTTAATGAGAGTGTGCATTAGAGAGATACAGGTAGAAAACTTTAAGCTGGGTTGTATTTGCCCTGGACTCATTCTGTCAGCTAAATTTCGAGGCACTAACTCAAGTCATGAGATAACACTGCAACAGCTGAACAAGCAACAGTATAACAGTCTGAGTCACCGGTGTGTGTGTGTGTGTGTGTGTGTGTGTGTGTGTGTGTGTGTGTGTGTGTGTGTTTAAATGTTACACAATAACAGCTGAGAAAAAGAATAGAAAAACAGAGTCAGCACCTTTGAGTGTGCAGAAGGGCTTTGTCTAATAGATGAGGGGCTCGCTGCTCTATCCTTACTGGGATTTGCGGGAAAGTGTTAATCCTTATATTTGAGTAGAGCTAGCTTACTAGTAGAGCTAGCTTACTAGTAGCAAGGGGTGACACCATAATGACCAATGGTGTGTGTGTGTGTGTGTGTGTGTGTGTGTGTGTGTGTGTGTGTGTGTGTGTGTGTGTGTGTGTGTGTGTGTGTGTGTAGGGACATTGGGTTCCTATTTATCATCACCTCTAGCACGTTTAAGGCTCAGCCATGCACACACACAAACACACACACACACACACACACACACACATCTACACCCGCTTCAGACACACAGCAAATGCATTTATAAAGATAGCTGTGAATCCTCTTTGGGACGTTTTTCATCTCACTCTCCCAGTGTTTATCAGCCAAAACACGTTCACACATGCTCTAAGACATGCATACCTAGCTAGCTGTAGGCTATAAATATTTAAAGGGATAATGGAGCAAGTTCAACCAACTACAGCAATTTCATTTTAAAACAGAGATGCAGAGATGAAGGGATTATATGGGGGACTTTCTAATCAATAAGATAAAGGAATAATACATTTAATTACAACCATACACAAGGTTTATTGCTATGACAACATTGAAAATGTTATATAATAACCACAAAATACATCGTTCGTGTACATGAACAAGACACGGGGTATAAATATATAATATCTGTACTACATGAGAGTATTAATGTATCTCTCAATTACACAAAACATACACGTATTCACATATTCTCTTACACACAGTCAGTCCAGGTGGGCAGATGACAGTTTACTGAACGCACACACACTTGCACACTCACAAACACACACACACACACACACACACACACACACACACACACACACAAATCTAATGTAAGGACAAATTGCGATTTACACCAAAAAAAGGACCAGGCGTTCAGATTCCGCTCCGCTGAATAATCTCTCCCTCATTCCCTAACTGTTCAGCTACAATCAGAAAGTCTCGCCTCCGCACCTGAAGTCCCATTCTCAAACTCAGTGGCACCTTGTTGCTACTTTACAATCACTCAAACAACAATGGCATTTGCATATGCTGTATGTGTCCAACACGTCAACGTTTGGAAGTCAAAAGAGAGGTCGGGGGGAAATCGGCCAAAGTCCAACCCTAGTGCTTCCTCTGCACGTCTTCTGTCAACCCTCAAGGCGCACTGACAAAAGACCAGAATACTGCAATAGTCCATTTAATCCCATGGCGCGGCAGAAGGGGTAAAGGTGCAGGGTTAAGGTGTGAGATGACAGTAAGTAAGTTAGTCAGGTGAGTGGGAAAGCCGTGGTGGGGCCAGAGTTCAGTGTTCCCAGTGAAGGGCTTAGTGTCACAGTCCTAGTTCCCAGAGCTCTGTACTTGCGCCACAGCCAGGGTCAGCTTGCTGAGAACACCGCCAAGCTTCTCCTCTGCTCCTTCTGCTCGGTCGCCTGCAACCACCGCCACACACACACACACACGCATAAAAACAAACACATAATGTATATTTTGAACATAAACACATGAAATGGATATGGATACCAAAAAAACATCACCATTTAACACGGCGACACACACCTCTTTCCTGGTCACACTCTGGAGAGGAGGCCCCGCTACATTGGCTGCGATCGCCCAGGAGAGGGGAGGCGTGTCCAGAGCCACAGATAGAGTCTAGGTCGTGGGAGCTACAGGCGCTGGGCAACTCCAGAACACCAGGACAGGAGGAGGAGAGGAGGGAGGAAGAGGAGGGGAGGTGTGGGCAGGGGGTGCAGAGGGAGGAAGAAGGGTAGGCCACGTCCCGGGGGGTGGGAGGGTGAGGGTGGGAGGAGGAAGAAGAGGAGGAGGAGGAGGAGGAGGTCATGTCTGCAGGCGAGGTGGTGGAGCGCGGAGCTTCTGTGTCTTCCTCGGAGCCTGCAGTGGCGTTGCCCTCCTCATCAAACGTCACAGACATCACTGATAAAGACACGCGGGCAAATATAAAACAACATTTACAAAATGACTGAAACCATAAGAAACTGGAGAGAGTTCAATGGTCAAATTTGTGCCACTGTATTACAGAGGCGTTGGGAGAACACAAAAGTGGGCTCTATTTGTTAGAAACTTAATGCTTGTGTTTTATTATTATAATTATTAATATTAAATATTATTATATACTTTGGGAGAAAATCTTGTTTTCCAAATGTCATTTAGTTTAGAGATTAAAAAGTAGCAATTGCACTAATTTGGTCATTCCTGACAAGACCGGCAATGAGGGGGTTCCAGGGACCAAATCTGCGCACCATTTCAATCCCAAAAGGCTTTCGTACAGATTCGTTCTAAAAGCCTCTCTACTGAGATGATACTTACTTGACAGACCATCGGATTCCATCTTGAAGTTGGCGATGTCATCATTCCCGCCCTCCGCTCCTACACCCCTCTCCCTCATTCCCATGGAGAGAGAGCGTCGCCGGGCATGGATCTCCTCGGAGATGGTCTCCAGGTTACAGAGGGCTGCGCGATACTCTTTTTTGGCCAGCAACAACTTGACCTGCCGCTCATCTACGCTACGCTTCAGTTGCTGGGCGGAAAGAAATCAGTGATGTTTAAACCTCAGCGGTTGGACATAACAAACGTATGTGCGATGAAGGCCTGTCGAGAGGCTCCACAAAACACCACGGGGTTCAGAACATTGTACATACCTCAAGCTGCAGATAATACTTCGCCTTCAGTTCAAAATACGGTCTGCAGGGGGAGGGAGAGAGAGAAAGAGAGTCACAAGGGACGAGGAGGTAAAGAACGAGGGCGGGGGCGGGAAGAGAGAGAGAGAGAGAGAGAGAGAGAGAGATCTGAGTCAACTGCTCTGACAGGGCAAAGTGCCAACCGTCAACGAGGAACCTCTGGAAAAACAACGCTGCTCTGTGCGTTGCTACATTCCTGCACTCCTCCAGAGGGAACACACCCCGGTAAGCAGCAGCGGCGCCAACATCTGGAATATATCACTGGACTGATCCCTAGTAGCCTCACTCCCTCTCCTTCTCTCAGACACACACAAAGACACACACACACACACACACACACACACACACACACACACACACACACACACACACACACACACACACACACACACACACACACACACACACACTCCCACTCCCACCCACCCACACACACACCCACACACCCACACACCCACACACCCACACACACACACACACACACACACACACACTGTGAAAGCAGCAAAATGAGGCCCGGGCAGGGATAACTCATTCGTTCCTCCAGGTTTTGTGAAACCTCACCGTTGCTCCACACCCAGTTAGAATGTAAAGTTCTTGTACAAACCTGGCCGTACACACAACGTAAATCCCACACACCTGGACTTGTTGATGGTGCGCTTCAGTTTCTTCTCCAGCTGCCTCATGTGACCAATGCAGGCGTTGTAATTGGACGCCGTCTGTCTGTGCTCCAGTTCACAGCGCGTCCTCGTCTGCTCCGCATCCATGACCTACGGCGGTCAAGAAGAACCGGTCATCCAAACGCCATCGACTGGAGTGATTAAATAATATTTCAAACCTGCCTTTATAAATACGGGCAAAAGATCTTAAGTATGGCAGTGGCTACCCTCTGCGTGGCGTGGTTGAGCATTTCCTGCCAAGCCGAGTCAAACTGGCGGCTGTCCTCCTCCAGTAGCCGCTCCTCCGCCAGGGCGATGGTCTCCTTGGCCGCCCGCAGGATCTCCACCGCCCGCTGGAACTCTTGGGTGGCCCGCTGAGCCTCAACCTGCGCCTGCGTTGACACACACACACACACACACACACACACACACACATGCACATGCACACGCCACAGGAACGTTGGTCTTTGGGGTGTATGGAATGGTGACAAAGTCAGAAACATAATTCTTGTGTGTTTCTTTATTCTTCTGGTTGTGCTGTGATGAAATGTGGACATAGGCATTTCTTTGGACTTATTTTATTCTTTGAGAAGCTAGGGCTATAATTCCTTGCAGATGCACACACACTCGAACACACACACACACACACACACACTCAAACACACAAAAACACACACACACACCATCTCTTCTCATCCTCGTACAGATTCCCACTCACAAGCAGACGCATCCAATCCTCTCAGGCATCAGAGTTGGACAGTGTGCGTAGGCTAGTGGGACGAGGGCCTGGGACGCACTGGAATCCCACCCTGAGCACACACAAACACAGCCTTTATCAAACGGACAACACGGGGCTTTGTGGGAACAGCCTCTGGGGGGAAAGCTGACACGCTGACCCGGGAGCATTTTCTGCGGTCTCTGGAGACCACTACCTCTCTCTCTCTCTCTCTCTCTCTCTCTCTCTCTCTCTCTCTCTCTCTCTCTCTCTCTCTCTCTCTCTCTCTCTCTCTCTCTCTCTCTCTCTCTCTCTCTCTCTCTCTCTCTCTCTCTCTCTCTCTCTCTCTCTCTGTGTCACGGTCAGGGGGGTCGTTGATTCACCTCACGCTGCTCAGCGCTGCTGCCACTCATCCCCCCTCCCCCCCCCCCGATTGGCATGAGCTAAAAGGTCACCTCGTTAACTGGGAGAGACGGTCGTGCGAAATTCTTAAATATTTGAAAAGCTCCTGAATGTAGAACGTCCATTAGTGAGCTTTGTCAAGCTAGTGGAACGGTTCATGGTTCCCATAAAGGCAGCCCCATTAGTCTTGTTTTAAGCGCACGCGACGTACGAGTTCCTTCTCAGCGTTCCTCATGGCACACAGTTTGGTTTCTCCTCTGACCCCTGACCCTTGACCTCTGACACCATCAGCCATGTTTATAACAGAGGGCGCTATCGGTGACGTGGGAGTGCAGGAGCCTTCCCTATCTCACAGAGCCGGCAGTGGAGCAGTCTGAAGTGTCTGTGCGGAGGAACGGGAGAGTTGCACTCACAAAGCGAGAGAGCGAGGGCTGACAAAGGAATGTGAAAAACGATAAGGGGAATGGAAGTGTCAGAGGAGGTGGAGGAAAGGAAGGTAGAGAGTGATGGATTTTTCTCGTTTTCCTTTCTCTCTCTCTCTCTCTCTCTCTCTCTCTCTCTCTCTCTCTCTCTCCCTCTATCTCCCTCTATCTCACCATGTAATCTGTTGGTTTCGAGATTATTTTTCTTTGCCCACCCCCCTGGCCTGCTGACCTATTTCTGAGCCTCCGAGAGGAGGAAGCATGGTTTAGATGATACACTGGATATTTGACGAGTAGCAACCCTTAAAGAGAGACAGGAATAAGTGAGTAGGACTTGTGGTCTGTGGGCACAGTGTGATACGGATCCTGTGCGACGCAGTGAAGCAGGGGCTGTCACACACACGTACACACACACACGTTATCACGCAGAGGTGACTGTTTTCAACACGACTTCCTTGACAGGGTTACTGCCGGCTTCCTGTGTGTGTGTATTTTCATGACCTTACTCGGATAGCAGGGTAAAGGCAGGACACAGATTTAATAGGTCAGGAGTTATGTAATACAAACCACACCTAAAACATTTTCACAAGCAAGAGTTTAAATCAAGAGTGACAAATGCAAGCTAGTAGCCTTGATACACTTTAGGTCAGACAAAGTGATTTATGCCGTAGCTACGCCAGTGCCAGCCAAATATGTTTGAGTCCCATGATAAAGTGCCACAATATGTAAATGGCACCACAGTCAATCATGAACTACCATGGCGTCAAATGGCCCACGATATGAGATCGATTTTTTACACATCCTGTTGATTGGAGTATTCCACATTTGTGTGTGTGCTCTTTGTGTACTCTGGACCTGCATGACAGCTAGTTCCTGAATAACTACACTTCCACCACACCACCAACCCTTGAAATTGTTACCTAACCCGTACCTAGCCTTAGATCTGTTTTGCATTTCCACCGCACATAGCTAATCTGAATGTACTCAGTCCTGGGTCAGTGTGCTAGGAACCTCAACAGAAGCGTAGCAAAAAAAACAGGACGGAGAGGTTATTTTTTGTACCATCCACACCTTTTGCCAATGGAAACGTGGAAATATTCATACCCATGTGTGAAGAACTGGACTAAGCCAAAGTAGACTGGTGGAAATGAGCCAAATGTCTCCACTCATCCTCTTCCACTGTCTCATTGAAAAAGGGAGGGGATACATGATTGGGCAGGGTGGGCACAAGAGTGAATGAGAGGCAAGGCACAAAACATAGGGACAGAATGGGCAAATTCCTGCACTCCACTCAGTCCATGGGAATGTAGGTGTGAAAGCATGCAGGGCTGGGGGTTTAGACTGGGGGTGGGGTGAAGAGCACTCGTTGTGTGTGTGTGTGTGTGTGTGTGTGTGTGTGTGTGTGTGTGTGTGTGTGTGTGTGTGTGTGTGTGTGTGTGTGTGTTTGTCGGGGGAGGGTTTTGCGGAAACAGGCTGCTCTTGCCTCTTATTATCGCTTTAAAACGAGGTCACACATTCATTATAAAACGATAATTTATAAAACATGACCCTACAATGAGTTAGTTTATCCCTAAGCCATGGCAGACCAAGGTCTGTGGCCTATTTAAACCTCTCTGAACGGCACAGACACATACACACACACACACACACACACACACACACACACACACACAAGAGCTGGCAAGGAGTGTTAATCCCTTTTGCTCAAATAAGTGTGGCGTGCATCCTCTTCACAGTCGTTGCGTAAAACCCACTGCACAGCAGACCCGCGTTTTGTCAGTCAAGCAGATTGCCAATTTTTAACACAACCTCGCTCAGCCAAAATAAGCAGTTGTTCAATTCAGTTCAGGTTAGGCATGTTGCTGGTTGGCATTGCTATGTGGAAAAAGATTCCGGGCACAGCTTTCTCATTGGTTCATGTGGGGGAGGGGGGGAACTGTCGGGCCTACTTGTCTGTGTGACTGTCCAATCAAAGCAGCCCTGACCAGTGGGCAGGGCAGCACAACGCAGGCAACAGAGGGCCATGCCGCCATACTTATAGGCTTCGTCTATATGGGGTAATAAGTTGATTAAAATCATGGGATTTTTAACTGCCTATGCACATAATGGCCTTTCTGTGTGTCTATGTGTGGTGTTTGTGTATGTGTGTGTGTGTGTGTGTGTGTGTGTGTGTGTGTGTGTGTGTGTGCGCGCAAATGTATATCAGCAGTTTTGTGATCCGTCAGGCTTAGTGAGGGGAGGTGTGACAGAGTTAATAATAGACATGGCCATGTGACTGTGCCCCCTCACAGCAGAGATGAGCCACGCTGAGCTATGGCACCTCGCCCTCTCCCATCGCCAGCACAGCCCTACACTGTCCCTCAGGCTCAGCTGTGGCTTTGGTGTGACAGGGGGAAATCGCTGCCACCATCCACAAGTTCGGTAAGTGTGTGTGTGTGTGTCTGTGGGTGTGTGCTTTTCTGTGTGAGCTAGCGAAAGACATGAAATACATTTTTAAGTTTGTGTGTGTGTGTGTGTGTGTGTGTGTGTGTGTGTGTGTGTGTGTGTGTGTGTGTGTGTGTGTGTGTGTGTGTGTGTGTGTGTGTGTGTGTGTGTGTGTGTGTGTGTGTGTGTGTGTGTGTGCATGTGTGTGTGTAAATGTGTATACCTGTCTGGCTACCCTCCGGGCCTCCCAGTAAGGTTTCGAGTCGTCCACAGCTCGACCGATCTTCTTCACCTGCTCATCAAGCTTCACTGTGGCCTCCACCAGCACCGCACGAAACCGCTGGCGACAGTCCTGCACACACACACACACACACACACACACACACACACACACACACACACACACACACACACACACACACACACACACACACACACACACACACACACACAGAGAGAGAGAGGGGGAGGTCCAATTAAAAAAAGAATCCTTTATTAAAAGCTTCTACTGCATAGGACAGAGAGAAAGAGGGGGAGCCGAGAAGGAGCAGCTCGTCTGAAAGGGCCAGCCAGAGAGAAGGGATCAGGACGGCCTTCCCTTCTGAAGGAGCTGTGTCACCTGATTCTGTGTCCCCTTAACCTATTTTACAGACACAAACAGAGATCTGCCGCACAGATGGACACCATCGGGCACTCAAAGGCAAAGACTGTCCGCTCTGTTGTGTCCTATCGCTGGCTCAGCATGTCCAACCTGGCCTTCCACCTCTCTCTTTTCCAGCCCTCTGGGGTCGTTCACGGTCCCACCCTCTGCTTTGCCATTCCTATTATTATTATTATTATTATTATATTATGTTAGTAGTAAGTATGTATCGCGCCAGTCGTGCTGTAGTGTATCCACTATTCGTTCTGCTGAAGTATATGTCGCATTTTACAGACACGCAAAGAACCTCTTAATGTTATACTACTGATAGCACTTTGTACTTTGAAAGGTTTCTACAGGGTGGCGCCCAATGCATTGCTTACTGTCCAGCAAACTAGCAACAGGAGGGCAAAGACGTATAGCTTTAGTGCGTGTTGTAGTACGGGCGCCTGGGTAGTGTGTCAGCTCTAAGAGCAGCGAACCCTGCATCCTGTCCCCAGAGAGTGGCAGAGGAAGATAGAGACACAGGAAGGGGCAAAGGAAACAATCTTCCTGCTGCATGTGGTTTCAGTGGGTATATGAAAGACGAGGTGCACACCCAGTTGTAGGGGATCCAACAAGAAGTAGGTGCATTGTAATGCTACAGGGATTGCTGTTCCAGGGAAAACGCCAGCAACCAGGTCAACCAGCAGCCAGACACAGAGGTTCTAGACTTCACCTCCGTAAAACACGTGAGACGATATGTCACCTTTTAGGACAACGTACGGACGGTGTCAGCACATTAGCAGTAGATGAACCAAAACAGATTTGATACACCCCAGACACAGAAATATACTTCAAAGTATGCTCTCCCCACTGTGGTCAGGCAAGATAGAGGCGACAGAAATGTCGCTGTAGCCTTGAAGTGCTAAAGATAAAACCGATGTCTCCCAGGAGAACAAGCAAAGCTGTGGTAAGGGACACGGGAGGCTCTTTCACTGGCTGCTGAAGAACAGGAGGGATAGTTCAGGGTTGGGTCTAACGTATGTGGGTAACTAAGAGCAATGTTATAAAGCCATACACAATTGAATACTGTCTAATGCGTATTAAGACATTTCTTTTCACCAATACCTACAGTGTGTCGTCATTAGACATCTTGTCTGGAAAGGGAATCCCCTTCATTCGAGGAAAGTGTAATTCAATCTTCGAACTAACAGATTCTAAGAATTTGTAGAAAGTAAAGGTATTTTTACAATAACAAGCAATGACTGGGCTTTCTGAACTATCAAAGGCCCAGTATTTCGAGTGTTCAGCCCAGTAGGCAGATTCAATTATTTCCATTGAATTCGTTTATTTCCATGGCCGTCATACACTGTCTCATCTGTGCCAGTGCTCGTCAGACGTTCACCTTGGTTTTACAGAGTAAATAACCTTAGCTAAGCAGATCCTAGACCACCTCCAGAACTCAACAACAACTCCTGACCAGTGGCAGTCTACACGTTATTTTGTCATCGCCATTGCAGTGCTTCTCCCTCAGTTACTGACTGTCTGCCACTGTCTGCCTTACTGCTTCCCTACTGCCTGTCTCTGTCTCTGTCTCTGTCTCTGTCTCTGTCTCTGTCTCTGTCTCTCTCTCTCTCTCTCTCTCGCTATGTGTATGTTGTGAACTTTCCGTCGTGGATATTGGACGGAGAGTGCAGTTATAATGAAAAGCAGGTGAAACATGGTCTGAGCGGAGGACCTTCCCGGGAATTGCTTTCTTTTGGCGAGTTTAGTGACCACATGTCACACAGCCTAAAACCATGAATAACTTTTCTGGTTGCACTGACCATTGGAAATCGCAGGTCTGTTTGGAATTATGTTCTTAGAATGAAATCCCTATGAGGGATCTGCTTCAGTTAATCATTGTGGGTGGATCTAAACTGGCTTCAACCGAGAAAACATTCTAGGGTTATTCGGTTCTTCATACCACTGAAAACCTTTCCCCCCAACTCTCCTCTCCTTTACAGGAATTCCCAACAATGTGCTGCGAGGGAGAACTACAGTGGGAATGCAAGACATACAGAGAAAGGGACGGAGTGGGCGAGAGGCCTCTTACCTCCAACTCACTCTCCCAGCGGTTGATATCATCTGTGGATTGGTTTAACTTCTCCAGTTCTCCCTGTTGACAGAAAACAGATAGGAGACAGACAGGGGAGGAGGGGGGACATGGGGGTTTGCAGAATTAGGAGGAGCATGTATTGTCAACAAAAAAAACTGAGCAAGATTTTTTTTTTTAAAACACAAAAAAAAACAACTAGACTGTTTGTTTACTAACAGTAAACACACTGACAGTTACTAGGGCAGCCATGAAATTGACCCAGAGCAAAAAAAGGGTTTGGAAAACCCCGCCCGCCTAAAAGGCTGGAAAAAGTTAGTGTCAATGCACAATGACTGTTACTGATGATTTATCACTGGCAAATAATTTGGTATGGGTGTTTGTAAGAGCGAGAGAGAGAGAGAGAGAGAGAGAGAGAGAGAGAGAGAGAGAGAGAGTAATCAGTTTGTTAGATGCATTGTGATATTAAAACATGACAATAGGCTACTAAACGCACTTGTCCTGCAATTCCAATGTCACTCTCAGACAGTGATGGAGAGCTAAATTGCAGATTACCTGAATTCTGGGGTCAACCTCCTCCTCTTCGGGACATTCTGAATCCGTCTCTGACTTATTCCCATTTGCTGTATTGTCCATTTTTCGACGGGCGTGTTTATACTTTTGAGGTTTTAGAAAATAGAGCGACACGGGGGTCTTCGAAGCAAACAAAGCAGGACCTCCGGCGAGACAGCGCACGTTTTAAGCAGTGGTCCCCCTTGTATGGATCCAACAATATTCCATAATGGGCACACCGCTGTTACTACCTGAAAATGTTCATGCAGAAATCTGCGCATATGAAATATAGAAATCGTTTAGAAGAGTGGTCGATACGAAGTCGAAAGACATGTGCTGTAGTGAAGACTGAATCGTGCATTTGTCAGTGACAAGAGAGGGAGCTCTGTGCGCTCACATATGGGGGTGGCTTCGAAGAGGGTAAAATTGGGCTTTACCCGCGCCCCCTGGTGGCAAAGGTGACGTGTTGCTTGGACAATAGCTTTAGCTCTGACTTAGTTTGAATGTGCATGGTTATAGATTTTATCATTGCTAATCATAACTGAAGGTCTACTTTAGATTTTTTTTTTTATTCGAACATCTGCCATCAGCAAGTTGTCTCTAGCCATCAATCCATCAATAAGCTAATAACTAACGTGTGGTAAAGAAAGGAGGATGTCTCCATCCAGTGGATGGTCT